>BJCG01001548.1:0-53033 GCA_005406145.1 Prunus yedoensis | reverse complement strand
ACAAGGGAGAACTACACCAAGTTCTCCATCCCTATACATCAAATTTTAGCCCAAGTAAAGGACAAACCTTGGGTAAAAAGACCGCCACCCTTGAAAGGAGATCCGGATAAGAGGGATACCAGAAAATATTGTGCCTTCCATGCGACGCACGGGCACAATACGAATAATTGCTTTGCTTGGAAAGCGCACCTTGAAGAACTCGTAAGAGAAGGTCACTGCACGGAATTCATTGCGAAGCAGGCCATCCAACGAATCGAGGACCGCGATGCCGCCAAGGAGCCACCTCAAAAAGTCATAAGGATTAATACAATCCTGGCTGATTCCGAGGAGTCTGGGCTGACCAGCAAGGAAAAGAAGAGGAAGATCAAACAGGCCACTGTCATCTCCCAGATTTCCACTAGTCTCCCACAGGCAGAAGACGATCCCGTGATCGGCTTCCAAAAGAAAGATCTAGTCGGCCTCGATCTGCCACACAACGACGCCCTTGTCATCAGCATTCAAATCGCTCAGGCCATGGTCGATCGAATCCATGCAGACGAGGGCAGTGCAGCCAATATCCTACAATTGGCAGTCATCCAGCAGATGGGCTTAGAGACAAAGATCAACAAATCAGCTAGGTCACTAACCGGCTTCAATGGCGCAACAACGGTTACCGTGGGCACGATAGATCTCGACGTCTACTCCCCACCTGTAATCAGCTTGCAAACATTCATGGTCATTGATGAAGTCTCGCCCTACAATGGCATTCTGGGCAGACCATGGATCAGCAAGATCAACGCCATCACCTCCGCCACACATCAGAAAATCCGCTACCCTATCCCTGGGGGCGGAATCGGTCAGATCAACAGTGATCAGGCAATGGCGAGGAAATGCTCAGCTCAAGGGCTGAAGAGAAGCAAGCAAACACAGTTCCTCCCTGTAAATCAGGCAGATATGAAGGGAGTAGAGCAACCAGAGGAGAAGGCAAATCCCGTTCCTGACAGCCGAGCTGACCAGAAAGGAAAGGGAACAGCTACTCCCCAATAGCAATCAAAGAATCAGGACCAAGTCGAGGGAATCCGTCCGGAGGTCTCTCCTGAAGAAGGATGGAAGCCCGAGGAGGACGTCGAGCTAGTACCCCTTGATCCTGACAAGCCAGAGAGAAAAGCGCGGATCGGCTCGCGCCTAAGCCAGGAGGAAAGGCAGAGCTTGCAGCCTTCCTCCAAACAACAAAGACGTATTCGCATGGTCGCCATCCGACATGCCAGGCATTGATCCCAGATCATCTGCCATCGCCTACACGTCAACCCAGCAATCAAGCCTGTAGCGCAGAAGAGACGCAACTTCCCCCCCGAGCGGGTTGCCATCATTGAAGCCGAGATCGACAAGCTCCTAGCTGCCGGTTTCATTGAAGAAGTCTCCTACGCAGAATGGCTGGCGAACGTTGTTTAGTAGCAAAGAAAGATAAAGGCCTGTGGAGAGTGTGCGTTGACTACACCGACCTCAATAAGGCATGCCCTAAAGACAACTTTCCACTGCCAAGAATTGATCAGCTCGTCGATTCAACTTCCGGCAATCAACTACTAAGCTTTATGGACGCCTACTCCCGGCTACAATCAAATCATGATGCATGAAGACGACAAGGCAAAGACCTCTTTCATCATCATCATCGAAAGAGGTACATACTGCTACAATGTCATGCCCTTTGGGCTGAAGAACGCCGGAGCAACCCCTACCAAAGGCTAGTAAACAAAATCTTCAAGGAGCAAATCGGTAAAACTATGGAGGTCTACGTAGACGACATGTTAGTCAAAGCTCCCCAGCGAGCAGACCACATCACAAACCTCGCCGAGGCATTCAGCCTGCTCCGAAAATACAACATGAAGTTGAACCCGAGCAAATGCACATTCGGAGTCTCATCTGGCCGATTCCTAGGATACTTAGTCACCCAAAGAGGAATTGAGGCACATCCGAATCAAATCAAGGCTATACTCAACATGAAGTCACCTGCCACAACAAAGGAGATACAAAGTCTAACGGGTAGAGCAGCAGCTCTCAACCGATTCCTCTCGAGATCTACCGACAAGTGCAGGCCATTCTTCAAAGCCTTGAAGAAAGGACACAAGGACAAGTGGGATGACGAGTGCGAAGTAGCTTTTCAAAACTTGAAAACCTACCTCACTACACACCTCCCCTACTCTCAAAACCGATACCAGGCGAAGACTTACATCTACCTGGCGGTGTCCGACTCAGCCGTCAGCTCAGCTCTCATCCGAGAAGAGCTGGGGGCACAACATCCGGTATTCTACACTTCAAAAGCTCTCCTCGACGCAGAGACTCGCTACCCAAAATGGAGAAGCTCATTTTTTCGCTTGTAGTTTCCGCAAGAAAGCTAAGGCCCTACTATCAAGCGCACCGGATAATTGTCATGATAGAATTTCCTTTGAGATCGATCCTCCACAGCCCCGATGCCTCTCAGCGACTCATGAAATGGGCTCGAACTCAGTCATACGACTCCTATACACCTCCTCTACCGGCCGAAAACCGCTATAAAAGCTCAGGCTTTAGCAGATTTTGTCGTAGAGTTTACTCCCGACAGCCGAAAAAGAGAAGCTGGTCACGAAAAGCAAGGAAAAAGCAGATGATACCTCCCCCACCGATTCAAACCTACCTAACGACATGTGGCAGTTACATGTAGACGGAGCGTCAAATCACAAAGGAGCAGGGGCAGGCGTCGTCATAATCACCCCAGATGGAACTTTGTTGGAACAAGCCATCACGCTAGGTTTTCCTTGCTTCAAACAACGAGGCAGAATATGAGGCATTACTCGCCGGACTGCGCCTAGCAAAAGAACTGTCGATCAAGAGATTGGCCATCTACTCAGACTCCCAGCTGATCACGAATCAAGCCTCAGGCGAGTACATGGCAAAACATCCGAGAATGATCCAGTACCTCGACAAAGTCCAAGGACTTTTGACAGAATTCCCTAGTTTCACACCATCCAACAAGTTCCACGGGCGGAGAACACTCATGCAGATGCGCTGGCAAGCCTAGGATCAGCGCTGGACACCCAGTTCAAACGCTCCATCCCGGTAGAACACCTTGACCGGCCAAGCATCGAAGAAATAGAGCCAATCGACTCAATGCAGATCGATGAAGACCCCAGCTGGCAAGACCCCATCATGACTACTTGGTGAATGGAAACCTTCCGTCGGATAAGTCCGAGGCTAGGAAGGTCTAGCAGAAAGCCGCGAGATACTATATGCAAGGCGCCAAGCTCATTCGCAGATCATACTCCGGTCCTCATCTCACCTGCATAAAATATCCTCAAACACTTGAGGTCCTCTACAAAATTCACGACGGCGAGTGTGGCAACCACTCTGGAGGCAGGTCAATCGCCCGAAGGCTCTAAATATAGGCTATTTCTGGCCTACCATGCGCCATGACTCGACCGAGTATGTCAAAATGTGATCGCTGCCAACGGTACAAACCGGTTCCTAACCTGCCTGCCGAAGTCTACCATCCACAGAACAGTCCGTGGCCTTTCATGCAATGGGCCATCGACTTAGTGGGCCCCATGCCAACGGCACCAGCTAATAAAGAAATGATGATCGTCGCCACTGATTACTTTACTAAATGGATCGAGGCCGAAGCTCTATCCTCTACTAAAGAAGCTGACGTGGAACGATTCATCTGGAGAAACATCATCTACCGATTTGGCTGCCCACAATCACCAGTTACCGACAATGGCTTACAATTCATCGACAAGTAGATGACTGAACCCAACACATTTCTGAAGAAGAAAGCAAACTACTGCAAATTCCAGAATTCCAGAATGGGCCACAACAAAAGACAGTTGCCCATAAGCAGCGTCCTTCGGGAGACGCAGGGCGACAACCAGAAGCGTCCTTCGGGAGACGCAGCCCGCAAAGAAGCGTCCTAAGGGAGACGCAGGGTGCGCCAGGAATTTCCTAAGGGAAGTATCCAGGTTCCTATCCGTTCCCTAAGGGGGGCAGGATAAGTCACACAGTTGCCCATAAAAAGCGTCCTAAGGAGACGCAGGGGCGACGACTAGAAGCGTCCTTCGGGAGACGCAGCCTGCAAAGCAGCGTCCTAAGGGAGACGCAGGGTGCGCCAGGAATTTCTTAAAATGAGGTCTGCATGCTTTCTGCGGGAAATATCCAGGTTCCTATCCGTTTCCTAAGGGGGGCAGGATAGCCAAATAGTTGCCCATAAAAAGCGTCCTAAGGGAGACGCAGGGCGACGACCAAAAGCGTCCTTCGGGAGACGCAGCCCGCAAAGCAGCATCCTAAGGGGCAGGGTGCGCCAGGAATTTCCTAAGGGAGGTATCCAGGTTCCTATCCGTTTCCTAAGGGGGGCAGGATAGTCATACAGTTGTCCATAAGCAGCGTCCTAAGGGAGACGCAGGGCAACGATCAGAAGCGTCCTTCGGGAGACGCAGCCCACAAAGAAGCGTCCTAAGGGAGACGCAGGGTGCGCCAGGAATTTCCTAAGGGAGGTATCCAGGTTCCTATCCGTTTCCTAAGGGAGGCAGGATAGTCATACAGTTTCCCATAAAAAGCGTCCTAAGGGAGACGCAGGGCGACGACCAGAAGCGTCCTAGGCTTTCTCCGGAAAAAGGCAGAATACGCCCGGAATCCCTCAAGTGGGACCCCGGCTTTTTGCAAAAGTCCTAAGGGGAAATGTACAGCCAAGACACTAGCCGGTTGCTCAAGCAGTCCACAAGACGATAGACAAATTGAAGTTGAAAAATAGTAAACTGAAATTTCCATAGCAAAGTGACCAACCGGCCAAGATCAAACAAAAAGAAGATAGGTCAAACAAAGACCAATTGTTCTAAACAAAAAGCAGACTACAAAAGCTAAAAAGAAATAAAGGAGTCTTCATCTACTCAGAAGCGCCGGTATGGGAGCCTTGATCTGCAGCCACTTCGACGTCCTCCACCTGATCAGCCACGCTCTCAACAGCTTCACATGCCTGATCTATGACGTCTGCCACTGCCTCATCGGCTGCATCCTCTCTTGCTCCATCGGCTACTGCCTCTTCAGCGACCTGCTCTTCAACTCCTTCCATGTCCACAGCATTAACCTGCTCAGGACAAAGCATCTCAATGTCTTCATCTCCAATGGCAAAGATGGATCTTTTCTATTTATGCAGTCCATGTAGCCCAGCTTGTACGCATCCACGGTAGCTTCAGACCTGGATTCTTCAGCAGACTCATGATAGGCACGAAATCTAGCCAAAAGCTTGTCATAGCTGTGAGAGATGTCGGCATTCTTGCGCTCAAGATGGAAGTAAGCATCTTTCCGACTAACCAAGTCAACAGCAGAAGAGTTAAGCTCGGAATCCTTCTCAGCAAGGGAACTCTTCAGCTCGGATATCATCGCCCTCAAATCAGACGTCTTCTTCTCACAGCGGGCCTGCTCAGCAGAAAGCTTGCAAACTAGCTCGGCATTCTTCTTCTCCAACTCACTGAGCTGAGCAGAAGAGGGGCAACAGCAGATGAATTCCGAATGGTCTCAGCAGCAAAAACAGCTCTTTTTGAAGCAGATGAAGTGTTGCCTCCCTTTGTTTTTCCAAGGAAAGACTTGAAAAGGTACCAAGATCACCAGCTTGACGGATTTGATCAACCAGCCCAGCACAAGCGGATGGACTTGATAGAAAGTGCGTCTTGAGCAGATCAGACACGCCTACATCCCCTGCAGGACTGGACTTGTCCACCTTGGGATCAGCCGCGGACGTTGCAGAAAAACCTTTCGCCCGAGCAAATGACTCTTTTGCTTTCTTAGCCTCTGCCAACCTCACTTCCAAAGGAATTGGTGGTGACGAATCAGCTCCACGCTTGACTGCTCGTGACTCAACAGCAGGATCATGGTGGTTGGGTGGATGAGCAGACCTCCCAGTTCGACCTCCACTCTTCGACTGGTGCAAACGACCCGAACTCCGGATAGGAACATCTGCATCTCTTTGCCTCTCAACAGGTGAACTAGATCGCGCACGGACTATTTCGCGGAGCAGATTAGATCTCCACACTCATCAGCAAAAGGCTTAAGGGGGACATCCCAAATGTTGCGCATACCACCAGTCTTCTTGCTATCTGCACCAACAAGATGCTTGACCGTTGCAGATGACGCAAGAGTAGCTCCTATCTTGGTCTTCTCATCAGAAGGGAGCTTTGACTTCCTACCCCTTCAGAAGACATCGACGGACAACAAAAGCTGGCAGAAAAAGAAAAAAAGCAAAAGAAAAGCTGACAGAAACAAAAAATAAAAAAAAAAATTAGCCCAGCACGAGCAGCCCAGCACGAGGGCTCACGTCACACAGTTCAGCTCCTGCTCCAATTCGCCTCCTGGCCCAGTTCGCTGCGAAGCCCAGTGCGCATCCAGCTTGACCCGTTCGCTCCACGAGGCCCTTGCTCCACGTCAGCGCACGCCTCGTGGTCCAGCCCAGCGCAAGCTTGTGTCGCGCACATGGCCCAGCGAACAAGGCCTCTGCTTCGAGCCCAGCGCTTGCACCAGGCCTGCATCGCATCAGCTCCAGCCCAGACCAAGTCGCTCCAAGCTTCAGCATGCACCACAAACCTGCAATCCTTGCTCCAGCACGAATTCTCCAGCCTTTGTCAATATTGCCCACGAATTTGCAACTCATGCTGGACCACAACCTTGCTGCCAAAAGACAAAAAAATATATACGAATATATATTTTTACGAGCTCGACTTACTTTGGATACACGGCAACTCCTCTCTTCGACAGGCAATACAAATTCTCCAAGATCTTTCTCAAGCTAGAAGGTAGAGAAGTTAAGTTTGCGATGTGAGAAAGAGTGAAGAGAAGCCCTGTGGTTATACAAGTTGGACAACCCAGCTCAAGAAGGAATCGCAAGCTTATTCCTATTGGGAATCCAACTCCAAGAACAGTCAGACAATTGGGAAACAGATCTGCAAAAGGAGACCAACTCGCAGAAGAAAGCCCAGATACAGTTGGAGAGCCCGAAAAATAATTTCATCTCCTACATGCCACACAAGCGCCATGCAGAAGCTGGGGGGCATTTGTGGGAGCAAATATTTCGTCTCCAATCAGAGCACGCCACGTGGAAAAGAAGATTATCCCTTAAATTAATTAATTAAACCATTTATTGGGATAATTGATTAATCAGGATAATATCTTAATTATATGGTATTATCTCATCATTAATAAAGATAACCATTAATTGGGTATTATCATAATAAAGGGATATTATCTTATAATTAATGAGATAATATCAATAATTTGGTTATTATCTTATCAAAGGGATAATCCTAATTATCGGGTATTATCTTATAATTAAACGAGATAATTCAGATATTCCGACTCGATCTCTACGAAACCCTAGCCCCGAGGCTACGAAACCATAGCCCCGAGGCTCCTATAAATAGATGACCTCAGTCATCATTCAAGGTACATCAAAATTCACATCTAAACCCTACTTCAGAAACCCGAGAAAATACCCGAAGCTCTCTCTCTCTCTCCTCTCCACTCTCACTCTCCATATTTTCCCCACACGGCTCCGGCCACCACACACGGCTCCGGCCGCCCGGTTTACACCATACATAAAATACTCCGTACCCTTTGCTTAGCTATTGTTTTCCATACAAACACTCTCGAACTAACTTAGGCATCGGAGGGCCTTTGGCCAACACCCCCCGGGTGTGGTCTATTTACTCCAATCTGTTTTACAGGAATCGAGAAGGAGAGAGAAGGAAGATCGAAGGTTCAAGGATCTAGAAGCGAATATTCTCCCGTGAGATTATTTGCACAAACAGTGTTGACAATAGTGATTATGGCGATGTAATATTTATTAATTTTGTTTTTGTTTTTGTTTGTTATTAGTGATTATTACTTCATTAATTAGTTTTATGTGTATATTAACTGAGGAGTAAGTTTCAATATTTGATCTACTTTTGTGCAGTTGATTAATCACTGGGTTCCCGAGAATTTGCTTCTATTCTGAAGCAGGCCAAGCAAAGTTGTGGAGGTTAGGAAGTTTGGTGTGTGTCTTTCTAATCCGTGCAAACAACAATGGAAATTAATGAAAATAATATTATGGTTTGGCACATGGTTGTTTCTTCACATTTGTGTTCTTTTTTTTTTTTTTTTTTTGTTGTGACTGCTTAGTCTCCCTACATAATTTTCTTTAGAAGGCATGCATCTAAACCAGTCAAATTACGATTGGACCTCTATTTGTTTTTGTAGCGAGTTGGACAAATACTAAATAATGAAAACTGAAACGGTGACAAGGTCAATCAACTATAGCATGTGTGTTACAACACACACAAGTTTATAATTATGTTTGAGCAACATGACAAAATCGTTGCAATTGAACAAGTCTCAGTCGAGATTACCCAAACACATGCCACCATTATTACGCAAACCCTCAAGCCTTTTACCCGCCTTAGTATGTCAACACAGGCAATATAGTTTTACGGTTTGTTTGGGAGTGATTTTGAATAGGTCAATAATCGTTTTTATGGAGAATGAAGGCTTGACTGTTAGTGAATTATTTCGATTATGGTTGGATTTTGAGATTATTATAGTATTTTATGGTATTCCTGGATGTCATTCCTGATATTCAAAGGGGAGACTCTGCTGGATTTTCGGCAGAAATCAAACCGCAAAAGAATTTTGAGTCTTAATTAGAAGGGAAATTTGGTCAAGTGTGCCGGCACCTGCCAGGTGTTGGACAAGCACAGGGTTCGGCTCAGTTTCCAAAGTGGAATTTGGGTCGGGTCCTGTCAGTTCGCGTCATAACATACCAAACCAAAAATTATAAGTTCATGAAAAAAGGCACCTAGGCTGCCCTATGCACAGCCCCACCACTGATGAAGTTGGTGGTGATGGTCGTGGTGGCAGCTGCACAACTGATATTTAATTTAATTGATGTTTTGACATTGCCAACATATAAATGAAATGAAATGTTGAAAGTCTTTAATTTTCGTTTATTGTTGTTGTCATGGTAATTAATTATTATTTTTTTCCCTCTTCTTTGTTACTATCTGATTAGCTATGTTTTGGTTCAAATTTATTTTATTTTCGAGTATTTTTCTCTATTCTTCGTACTCTAGGAACTCCGGAGCAATTTGATCACAATATGCAAAGATAAGAGAGAGAATAGAAATTTGGGAAGCCCAGATTTGTTTCAATTGTTTCTGTAAATTCAAGTGCACTACTACAAAAAACGAAATAGACGACGGTAATCCACCGTCGTTATCATGGTTTACAACCGACGAGAAATCGACCGCCGTCTTTTCATACATGAAATAACGACGGCAAATAAACGACGTAGTTAATATAGTACACGTCAGTAAAATACTAAAACCGACATGATTTCATACATAAAAGCTTAAAAACGGCCCTTTCGACTATAATAGACGACGGTTTTAGTAAAACACAGACGTTTGAAATAATTTAAATGTCAAAAACAACTAAAAACCGACGTAAATAGTTTTATCAACGTCTCTAAATTAAAAAAAACCGACGTTGTAAACTAGAACGTTCTTGGTTAATAAATATCTACGTTCACTAAATGAAAAACATGACAGTCTTAAACATATAACATGGCATATATTTACTTGACAGAAGTAAAAAAGAAAGAAACCACGACCCTTATATCACCAAAGACGTTGAAAATGATTTTGACGGCTTGAACACAAAAAAAAACGACGTGGTTAATATAGTACACGTCACAAGAACTAAACCGACGTCGATTTGGTATATATACGGCATAAAAAGAGACCTTCGCCTATAATAGACCGACGGTTGTATTAAACACAGACGTTTAAATAATTTTAAATGTCAAAAACAACTATAAAACGACATAAATAGTATTATCACGTCTCTAAATTAAATAAAACCGACGTGTCAAACTTAGAAAGCGCCGTGGTTAAATAATACTACGTTCACTAAATGAAAAAACTGACGTCTTAAACATATAACATGGCATATATTTACTGGAACAGACGTAAAAAAACAACAATAAACACGACCCTTTATATCCCCACAGGACGTTGAAAATGATTTGGACGGCTTGAACACAAAAAAAACGACGTGGTGTTAATATAGTACACGTCACAAAAAAACTAAAACCGACGTCGATTTGGTACATAAACGCATAAAAAAGAGACCTTTCCACTATAATAGACGACGGGTTGAAATGAATTATAATTAACCGACGTGTTTTCTTTTATTAAAATGGCGGTTATTTATTGCATTTTTGCGTTTGTCATTCCACGTCGGTTGTGAAAACCCCGACGTTTGGTTGTTTTTAAGACGTCTCGTTTTGCGATATTTGTAACTGACTCGTCGTATTTTCCAGCTTAACCGATTATTTTTTAATTTTTGATCGTTGTGCCCAAAGCTTTGCAGAAATGAAAATGTGATCGGAATTAAAATGATATAACAGAGCTATGAATTAATGTCATACAATTAACTGCATAACTAATGTCATACATTACAACAATCAATCAATCCATATATCTTCACACCCATCTCTAATGTTCTCACTCCCAAACTCACCCACTAGGTCATCAAATGTGTCAACATTTGGTATCCCTCTAGAAAATGGCTCACACTCAATTCTAATATCACCTAGCACATCATCACCAATAACATCATTATATTCTCTATTAGGCATTGATACACTACCGACCAACCACGATGCATTGGGTCGTCAACATAAAATACTTGTTTGACTTGAGAAGCCATAACAAATTGGTCATTCCTATGTCCAATTTTACTCAGATCTACAAGGGTAAATCCAAGTTCGTCGACTACAAGGCCCGAAGTGTTATCTATCCAATCACACCTCAAGACTGGGATTCTAAACTTTTGGTAGTCAAGATCCCAAATTTCTTGAATAAACCCATAAAAACCCATATTGGAGACAATAGGGTTTTTATCCTTGGCACTAGCAACTTGCATAGTATGTGCAAGTAAATAAACTCCACTATTTTGGACAGTTCGCACATCATCTTGTGCCTTGGTGCTAAATTTGACACCATTAATAAGATAGCTCCTATATGATGGCACTACCATGCTTGGACCAGCTGCTAACCATCTCAAATTTTCTGATATGCCATTATAATCTTCCCCATTAAATTCACTTTGAACCTACAAATTAAACATATATATTAATTCAATCTAACATATATATAGAAAGAAAGAAAATTAAAATAATAAATTGAATATGTCATTCAATAACATATATACCTTAACACGTAGCCATTGAATGAAAGTGCTATTGTGCTTATCTTGTAGCCACTTTGTTCTCTTTCTAAATTTCGGATAAGTGGTCTTGATGTGGATCATATGTTCCCTACAATTGACACGAAAAAAACACGCATTACGGTCCCTTTATATAAAGATAAATATAAGGAGTAATAATATTTAACCTGGCTACATATATATGAAAAATTAAACTCATACGTACTCGATATAAGGTAGGACTTCCTCCGTATTCTCCAAGACATATAGATGTGCCTGGTTCAACAAGTCCATATCAACTAAGCTCACTGTGCAACCTGATAATGGCTTTGAAACTCCCATATTCTGGCTTGAAGGCACTCCAACTGTACTAACATCAGATAAATGCTCGGTACAAAACTCTACAGCTTCTTCAGCTATATACCGCTCAGCAATGCAACCTTCGGGACGAGTACGATTCTGAACATACCCCTTTAGCACTTTCATATATCTTTCAAACGGATACATCCATCTAAAATATACTGGCCCACATAGACGAACTTCTCTGACAAGATGTACTACTAGATGAACCCATGATATCAAAGAATGAAGGGGGAAAGTACTTCTCAAGCAAACATAAAGTAACTACTACTACATCTTCTTCCAACTTATCTAGCTTGGAAACATCTACCGTCTTTGCACATATAGCATTGAAGAAGAAGCACAATCGAGTTATTGCATACCTTGCAGGCTTCTCCAAAACAGAACGAATTGCCACAGGGAGCATTGTTGCATCAAGGTATGACAATCATGAGATTTAAGGCCAAGAAGTCTTGAATCTTTTAAAGATACAAGATTTTTTATATTTGAAGAATAACCTTCAGGAACCTTCATACCATAAAAAGAATTGCAAACCGCTCTCTTCTCTGCTCTTGACAAATTCCAAGGCCCTGGAGGCAAGCGAGTACGTCTTTCTCCATACTCGGGTTGCAAATCAATTTTTACCCCCATGTTCAATAAGTCTAACCGAGCAGCAATCCCATCTTTATTTTTTCCAGGGATCTCTAGCAATGTACCAATGATACTATCGCAAACATTCTTCTCAATGTGCATAACATCTAAGGCATGCCTCACAGGAGGTATTTCCAATACTCGAGATCAAAGAATTGTGATTTCTTCTTCAACAAAACTCTGTCACCATCATTCTCACCAACACTTCCCCCCATTTTTCGAAGCCCCATATGTTAATTAATATCTTCAACCATATGCAGCACTTCTTCTCCTGTTAATGGCTCAGGGGGCATGCCATATTCAGGTTTCCCATTAAAAGCTGCACGTTGCCTCCTATATGGATGATTGATTGGTAACCACTTTCTATGCCCAATGTAACAATTTTGTGGCCATTTTTCAACCTGTGACTAGGTGTATCATCGCCGCATATTGGACAAGCTTTATATCCTTTAACAACACAACCAGATAAGTTTCCATAAGCGGGAAAATCATTAATTGTCCACAGTAATGCAGCTCTGAGTGTAAAGTATTCTCCTATGTGGGCATCATACACTCCTCTAATCCCATCCCACAGAGATTTCAAATCATCAATCAAAGGCTCTAAGTAGACGTCTATATCATTTCCGGGCTGTTTAGGACCGGAAATCAGTATAGTCAACATCATGAACTTCCGCTTCATGCATAGCCATGGTGGAGATTATATGTAACTAACATAACTGGCCAACAACTGTATCTGCTACTTAAAGAACTGTGGGGATTGAATCCATCAGATGAGAGAGCCAATCTCAAGTTTCTTGGCTCATTACCAAAGTCGGGCCATTTTTCATCAACAAGTTTCCAAGACGGGGAATCAGCTGGATGAGACATATAACCGTCAACTGATTTTCTTGCAGCATGCCAAGTCAAACTCTTAGCTGTCTTATGTGATTGAAACATCCTTTTAAACCTTGGAATTGGAGGAAAATACCACACCACCTTCGCTGCCACACCCTCTTTCAAGAACCCATCCTTGGTTTCCTTCCACCTTGAGATACCACAAGTAGGACAATTAGTTGCATTCTCATACTCCTTCCGATACAAAATGCAGTCATTGGAACATGCGTGGATTTTCTCATAACTCATCCCTAAAGCAGACAAGTCTTTTTTGCCTCGTACATAGAGGAAGGTAGTGTATTTCCTTCTGGAAGAAATTCTCCTTGAAGTATCAATAATTCTGTAAAGCAAACATCACTCATCCCATGTTTTGCTTTCAAATATATAACTTCACCAAAGCCGACAACTTCGTGTACTTACTGCAACCAGGGTACAAGGGTTCATCGCCATCCCCAATCACATTGGCAAACTCATAAGGATCAGATCCAATATTGGCAAAATCATTATCATCCATCCCTAATTCTTCAGAAACATAACTAAACCTACTTTGCTCATCTTCTTCCACATTTCTACTAGCATTGGTAGTCCATTCCCAAGGTTCTCCGTGCCATCTCCAAATCTTATAGCTTTGGTCAATTCCATTAAAGTATAAGTGTTCCCTTATAATTCCAACCCCAAACAATCGAATATTCCCACATTTAACACATGGACAACGAATCTCAGTTGTATTTCCAAGATTTGTAACGCAAAATTCAAAATCCTTCCACCCCTAACTCATATGCCTTCGATCTTCTATCCGCATGCATCCATGACTTATCCATCTCACACTCTATCAAATTCATATAAATATATATATATTAAAGTGGAAAGACCAGCAATGAAACACTACCTCATTCAAATAGCAGAGAACAAAATGAAAATTAAATATAAAACATGGAAAAGACGACGGTTTATAAAAATAATCGTCGTTTAATATACATTCCGACGACGGCATCTATAGTCACCGTCGTCATTAAGATACCCAAACCCAGAAATTTGAACGGTGTTCTGGTAGCCTAAAGACGACGTTAATGGAGAAACAGTCGTCTTTAGGCTACCAGTTGCGGCTTAAACGCAGACGACGGGAGTAAATGAACAACCGACGTATAATAAACATTTGGACGACGGTTTGATCCTTCAACCGTCGTCGTAGTTAAAAAAAAACAGCTTAAATCTCCCATCCCCATTCCTTTTCCAAGAACCCATGGCCAAACAAACATAAAAGAACCCAAACAGAGAGCAATTATTACAAGATTGCAAACACCAAAACCCTAATATAGCTACCAACGAAAACATTTATGGATTAAGAAGAGATTAGGGTTGTACTTACATGGATATTGAGAGAGAGCTGCGAGAATATAACAACTGCTTCAGAGAGAGCTTGGAGAATCTACGTACCCAATGCTTTGAGAGAGAGCTTGGAGAATCTACGTACCCAATGAGAGATCTTGGAGAATCTACGTACCAAATGCTTTGAGAGTGATCTTGGAGAATCTACGTACCCAATGCTTTGAGAGAGAGCTGAGAGAATATAACAAAAGCTTGAGACAGAGCTGAGAGAATATAACAAATGCTTTGAGAGTGATCTTGGGACTAGAGTTGTACTTACATGGATATTGAGAGAGAGCTTGGAGAACGAAAACTTTCAGACAAATTTATGTTGAAGAGAGAGAATGAACTATTTGAGGGTTAAAGGGAATTCTGAAAATTTTAGGGTCGCGGTCAAAAATTTTAAGTACCGCGTTTTTCAACCACGACGGTCAACACTTATAATGACGTCTAATAATTACTTACACGCGGTTATAATAAATTTCCGACGTTGTAAACACTAAAGACGTCGCTATTTTATAACTGACGTCGTCAACCGAATCAATTAGTCTTTGTTAATGTAGTTGACCAAAAACAGCGGGAGAAAACCGGCGTCGTTTCAAAAAACCCTAAACCCTAAACCCTAAACCCTAAATTTTAAAATAATTTTTAAAAAAGACACAGTACGAGAAAAATGAACCGAAAATTGCTATGGATTCCTTACAACATTGCCTTCTACAATAGTAGGCTAAAATATGGATTCATAATTTTGAATTTATGGGCACCAATGGATCACATAAACCTTAGGGTTATGTTATGTAAAGTATAAGGAGTACAATGCTTTGTCTCTAAATTTGTTTGAATTTTGTTATCATTTGAACTTTGAAACTAAAATTACATTTTTCAGGCCTTAACGGGCAAGATATTATCTCAATCAGTGCATAGAATTTGCCGATATATTTTTCGGATTTTGTTTTGAATATATTATTAATATTAGTAATTAAATACAATAAAAAAATATTTCCAAAATTATATTTTTTAAAGCTTTAGGATAGAGACAATATTCCAATGCTTGGTAGTTTCAGTATAATTTTTGGATATAGTTATGAATTTACTATGGATTTAAATAAATATAAAAGTCAATAACAATTAAATTAAAAATGACCTTAGCCGACGTTGTATCCCTTTACAACGACTTAAACATAATAAACCGACGTTGAAACTATAGTATTACACAGGATGAATTAATTATAAACCGTCGTTGTTATAGTATTAATGTCATTTTAGTTATGTAACAGACGTGTTTAAATATATAAAGGAGGATATTTAATATATCCGCCTTTGTATAGTATTATAACGTCGTTAAGGTTATACTAACCGACGTAGTATATGAATACAAATTCATTTATACAGGATGAATAATTTATATACCGTCGTTGTTTATGTCCTATTACACGTCATTTTGTGTATATAACTGACGTTGTTTATTTATACAAAGGCGGATATTTAGAAATATCCGCCTTGTATATTATTTAGACGTCGATAAGGTTATACTAACGGACGTAGTATATGAGTACAAATTCATTTATGCAGGATGAATTAATTATAACCGTCGTTGTTTTGACTATTACAACGTCGTTTTAGAATTACCGTCGATGTTAGATTTCCATTTACTGCAAGACGACCATTGTGTACACGTATGAGACGTGTAAATTAGAATCAGACGTCGGTGTTGGGAACTAAACAAATTTTAAATATTTATGTACATTTTAAATAAACTAAATTAAACCTGAACATTGTCATAAATATTTATCTACATCAATTATCCTTCGGTAATGCTTGTTCACGATTCTGCCCATTCATGCCTAACTTCGTCAATATCCTCTGTTTATACTGAAGTTTATCTTTTTTCTTGTCAAACTGCAAATAAACCAAAAAAACCGACGTGTTATAAGGATACAAACGACGGTTTAAACAAAAATATGACGTAGTAAAATAAAGAAAGTATATCTAAAATGTTGCGTTTTACCTTCTTCTCGAAATTTAGTCTGGATCATGAATTATATCTCTCATGAATCGCATCACATAATAGCCACACTCTACACTTGTTGGTTGTTCAGGAGTGCCGTGTAGATTTTTCCAAATGGCCTGCTGTTTACGTGAATTTTTGTTTATATGAATGTTAAAACATTTTAATTGACCTGTTATAAGAAAACAAAGGGTGTTATGACAAAACAAAAAATTTAAATACAAATAGTAACCGTCGTGGTAAATCAGTCAAAACGACGGAGTTTTTTAAATCAAGACGTTATATTTTGTTTAAAACGGCGGTAAAACCTAACCGTCGTTGTGTAACGTTATAACGTCGGTAAGAGTAAAAAACGTCGTATGACAAAAATTGAGCAGAAAAAATTAAAACGTTCTTAAATAAAACGCAAACGACGTGGTAGTTAAATTAAAACGACGTTTTTAAGAAAATACTGACGTGGTAGTTAAATTAAAACGTCGGTAATATCTTCCCGTCGTTATATTTTATAATAACGTCGGTATTAGTAAAAACCGTCGTTTATTTAAATACTTTATAGGAAAAATCATAAATCAGAAGAAATCAACTTACGTATTCACTATATTTTTCATTTCGTCGTCAACCATGCGTTTTGGCAGTGAATTCATGTAATAGGCAGTCTCCGTTAATGGTCTCACAATTACCATCACCCAATGACCCCTGCACATAATGATTCATATTAGAAAGAAAAATATTAGAAGCTCAGGAAAATACTTTAAATGGTACTAACCCTGGATTATAAGGGACCAAGAAAAATTGATTCCCATCTGCTGTATTCAGGCGGTTTGACAGGTTTTTTATTCGGTCTGATATTGATCCAACTCCAGAGCTCACTAGCCCAGGGTCCACGAGGCCAACAAGGTTTACAAGATTTGCCATTTTTAAATAGTCAAATAGGAACCTAAATATATGAAAGTCAATTAAATGAGATTTTAATTTAAAAGAAAGGAAAATGTAAAACAAAATGGGATTAGGGAGAATTACCTCATGTATACTGATATCACTGTGGTTCCTATCTCAACCATGGAACCAAACTGCAAAACATCTTCAGTGAAGAGGAAGGTATCATGCTCAATGCCAAACACTTCCTTGGGCATGTGAATTGTTAGAGCCTCGTTACCATTAGGCAACAACTTGGTCTGGAAATGTTGGCATAAGGCTAAAAGAGGACGTGGCATGTCTAGCTTTGAGAGATCCTGTTAAGAAATTAATAAAGAAATATAAGTTAGTTTGTGTGTGAACTAAAATAAACGACTCTAACTAAACACAAAAAACAGACGTGGTATATAATATAAAACGACGGTTTCTAGTTAATACTGACGGTGGAAAGGTTATACACGTCGGTAAGAATAGATAACGTCGCTATTCTATAGAAAGGTCGTCTAATATAAATACAGTTAATGAAATCATGAAATAGACGACGGTTTATAAAAGCGTCGTGGTATTTAACGAAACACGACGTGTCTTGTAAGAAACAGACGTATATACCGTCGTTATTTTAAATTTTAACGTCGGCTATTAAAAGGAGCGACGTCTTTTTAAAATTTAAAAAGCAGAAATAGAAAATAGCAGAGATTTTACCGTGTCCTCTTTCTCTTTTGCAGCAGTATCAGCTTCAGGCTTCGGATCTTCTAATTCCAAAGCTAGGGGTCTGATATTAGTGGCCCCAGAGCAGCTTGCCTTATCAGACATTGGATTTTTGGGCTTTGATCTTGAGGGGGTAAAATAATTGGAGGAATTGGAGTCCTTGGAGAAATTGGGGTTTGGAGCATCTGGCTGGGATCAAAATTAGGAACTAGTTGACGGATATATGCCAACAAAGCCTCCCTCTCTGCTCTGACTGCTTCCATTATAGTTTCCCTTGACTTCGCCTCAATCCTCAAGGTCTCTTCTCTGACTGCCTCCCTCACACTTTCCTTCAATTTGTCACCAAATTTCACTCTCTGCTGCTTCGGCAAATTGAAGAACTGAGTCGGGGTAACGCCAGCACCAGCTCCTCTGACTCTCCCACCATGCTCCGGGGTTCCCAAAGCCAGAGTCAAGATATCATTGCTCCCGGAGACAGTCAGAGTGCCTTCGGAGACTTGCTTTTGCAAATCATCCTAAAAGAGAGAAAGAGAGATTGTTAGAACCTGAGCAGGGTGTATGACAGATACATATACCGACGTTGTAAATTATAAACAACGACGGTGTTTATTAAATGACAGACGTGGTATTAATTTAAAACGTCTGTATATAAATACCGTCGTTGTTTATACTTTACAACGTCGGTATATAAAAATACGTCGTATATTCAAAATAAAACAGATTAAGACATAAATAAAAAACCGTCGTAGTATTCAAAGTAAGACGACGGATTATTAAACAAACAGACGTAGATGTACAATTCCATACGGCTGCACAAAATTACCGTCGTTGTATAATCATTCTAACGTCTAGAGAAGATAAAACCGTCGTAAGTTTTAATGAAGAAGTGAAAAAACTCGATTGAAATATGCATTCTTTTCCAGAAATTGTGCACCACAAAATTCAGTGAAATAGACAGAGAGAGGGAGAGTGTGTGCGTGAGTAAACTTAAAACAAAAATGTAGTTCATAGAATAATTTAACCCGTCGTATTAATTCTATCTAGACGTCTACTTTATTCAAAAACCGACGTCCTATTCACTTTTAAACGTCCGTAAATTAAGCCCGTCGTGGTGTTCACTTTATAACGTCGCTTATGTAAATATAAACGACGTCTATACCAAAATAAAACACTCTGTTTTTCAAATTTAGAACAGAGTTAGTGAGACTTACGATTAGTTTTGCCTTCTCGGCAGCCTTTGGATCAGGGATGTTTCCTGTTTTATCTTCTCTTGCTTTCTTCCACAGAACAGCTCGATCGATTTCTTGACCTTCGGGCATGGTTTCTACCAATTGGTCCGTCAAACCAACATACCCTTTTCTAGACAACCTATGGTTGTACTCCAATTTCTCCCTCCTCTCCTTCTGCTCAGCATGCTTAGCTTCAAAATCTGGGGTTAACCTTGAAGCTACGAAGGCATCCCATTGCGATTTATCTATGAACTTATAAAGCAATGGGATTTCTTTTAATTTCTCCTTGTCATGTGCGAATGGAAGGATATATTGCTTAGTTACGTTATACTTGAAATCCTTCCATTTTTTGGCGGCAGATGACAAGACCAAGTTCTTGTAACTATCCCCAATAACATAGGACATTTGAACAGCTTCCCAAATCTGCTCCTTCACGTCCTTGGGTAATTGTTTCCATTTCTTGTCCACAAGAGGGACTCTGGTGCGTGCCAAAACACCAATGTAAGACTGCATCTCAACAGCAGCCTCGCCATGTGGTTTGCCATCTTTATTGAACTCAACCACAGGCTTAACCTTCTCAATTTTCCTCTTCACAACACGGCTCATTGTGCTGATACCGCGGCCAGATTTTGGCTCCTCAACAAATGTGGCTGTGCTCGAGTCTTTCTCTGAGGTTGAGGAATATCTCATCCTCTTTGAGGGTTTGCTTTGAGTTGATTTTTCAACTTCCACTAAACCTGTTTTGGGTTCATCCCCTTGTGCCATTGAACCTGCTGTGGCCTTTGACGCTTCAGCTTCCTTGTTTTGAGATTTCGAAACCATTTTTGATTAATCTGCCAGAAAAACAACGTCGGTTATTAAAAATAAACGACGTAATAATACAAAACAACGACGGTAACACTAAAAAAGTGACGTCCTATTAAACGATCTCTTAGATCATGAATGAAAATAAGATGACGGTTTTATATATTTCATGACGTAAATGTGCATAAAATACGTCGGTTATTAACAATAACCGACGTGGTTTAAAATTACAAAACGAGTGTTCTTCTCTCACTAGACGACGGTTTTATCTTGTTTCCGACGTATTAATTGTCACACCATGACGGTTTTTAGCCACCGTCGTGCAGTTTGCATTACGGCCGTCGTGGTGTGTCCATTCCATCGTCGAAAACAAGACAGATCTGTCGTCTTTTGGCGTCGTGAGAGTATCTACTTATGTATTTAATCAAAACCAGTGAAAGATTTCTTCAATTTGACATAATCTTGTTTCCAGACAACTACGGCATGCAAATGAAAAGTAAAAAAAGGGAAGAGAGTGAGAAAAAACCTTGAATAACACCGGCGTGCAAAGAAATGTTTCCTTCCGACGAAGACGAAGACCAAAATGGTGATTTGGACGATGAAGACGATGATTCAGACGATGATGCTAGGTCAGGTGACGAAAATGGTGATTTGGGAAATGAGAGGGAAACTACGATACTTTATCGGGAAGTGAAAACCGTAAAATATTAGGTCAGGTGACGAAAAGTTTATATATTTTCCCAGAGTTCAATACAACGACGTTGTCATTAAAAAACCGCCGTATTATTTAGTTATAACGACGGTAGAGAATTCATAAATGACGTGGTTATCACAACTGCCGAAAGACTTTTGGAATTCCGATGTGGTTATGACGGCACTTTTTTTCTCGAAATTGACGTTGTACTTGTAATTTCAACGACTGTGTATTTTAATAAACCGACGTGGTTACTTTGCGGTTCTGAAAACGACGTCGTTCTCTTTTTAATACGCGCCAAATGACTTTTGGATTTCCGACGTGGTTATGACGGCGCTTTGTTTCTCTAAACTGACGTTGTACTTATAAATTCAACGACTGTGTATTTTAATAAACCGACGTGGTTACTTTGGTTCTGTTCTCTTTTTAATACTCGCCAAATGACTTTTGGATTTCCGATGTAGTTATCTTTTTAATACGCGCGAAATGACTTTTGGATTTCCGATGTAGTTATATCTAAACTGACGTTGATTAGTCAAATATGACGTCGCTATGTATATTAGAACTGACGTGGATATTTACTCCATTTTGTTTAAATAGGATTTTTTTACGCGTTTTTTAACTCTCAGTTTTCAATTAGGGTTGCAGAAATTGTCTTTCTGAAAGCAAATGGGTTTGCAGAATGATTCCTCACAAGACCAAGCATGGGTTTGCTACATCCTCCTGTGTAGCAAGGGTGAAACCAGCTTGAGAACCCGCGTGGGTGTTCCTGATGCTCGCAGAGACGGACTCAGGTGGTGGCTGTAGCTGGGAGTGGGCTTGAGGTTCAGAATGAGTAGGTGGTGTCTATTCATTCTGAACCTCAAGCCCACTCCCAGCTTCACCCCAAAGGCACAACCCACAACAGGTTCTAAGGCTGGTTCCACCTTGCTACATAGGAGTTTTGAAGTTGATCACTGTGGAAAAGGGGACTACAATGTAACCAGGAATCGAGGAGTGAGCTTTTCACACTTTGTTGATTTTGATTTTCTGAAATTATTAGATATTCATCTGCATGTGGCTGTGCAGGAGCTTGAGAACAAGAGGAAGGAGAGGGCCCAGCTTGCATATGAGAGGAAGAAACAGTTGAACAAGCTGAGGGTGAAGGCAGAAAAGAAACCACGATGTATTTGCCAAATTTGTGTACATATATTGTGTAAATATTGATCAATATTTAACACGAAGAGATTTTGCCTTTTAAGATGAAAATGTTGTTGAGGATTGAGAATTACATTTTGTTTTGTGTTAAGAAAGATATTACCAAAATAAAAGAAAAATTAATTAATTTTAAAAAGCTATAAACATAAGACGGCGGTTTACAGAGAGGGCAGACGTATAAATTGAAAAAATACGACGGTAATTTGAACTTAGGACGTGGTAAATAAAAACGACAGTAGTGTTGTAGGTACCGTCGTAGTATACTCCAAAATAATAAGTCGGCGGTTTACAGAGAATGCACCGTCGTAGTATACAGACGTTGATTCCACTATATTATACGACGTGGATTAAGAACAGTTGGTCGTGTTTAGTTAGGAGTTAACACGGCAGGTTTTTTGGTGAACTGTCGTCTTTATTTTCTACGTCAGTGTATTCATACCTGCTGTCGTTGTTTTTTGGTCAGATTTAACTCTGAAGAAATCCTTTTTAAAAACGACGGTTTTTTTATTTGTATGCGTCGTCTTTTAAAAATATTGAACAGTAAATCACTTATCCACGACGGTTTTTTTTTTATACCGTCGTCGATTTAAATACAACGACGGTTTTATGTTCTGCCGTCGTCTTTTTCTGGTCGTCTTTTTCCATTTTTGTAGTAGTGGTGGTTGTTTTACAGAAAACAATGTAGACTTTAGAGCTATCAGAAAACAATGGAGCCTGAGAAGTCGGGCTTAAGGAAAAGTGTTATTTCTGTCTCTGAACGATGTCACCCAAAGTTTAGCGGATGATGACCTTGTTTTTAAAGAGGAGAGGAACTTCTGTAAGTAGAAGCAAAACACTGACCCGATTCAATACATCACAAATAGGTTAGTCTAAAATAAATATGATATTAAACAATATAATATGATAACAATACATAGATAAACGAGGAACAAAGAAACAGAAACAAAAATCGCAGCCAGCAGCTCTGTTCGTCCAACCCCAGCAGGAAATGAATTCCCATGCACCATCAATAATCATCCAACCGAATTAAGCCATAAAGAGAGAAGGATAGTAGAAGAAGCAGAGAAGGCAACTGTTGGTCTCTTTTCATGTTAAGTATTCTTTTCGCCTAACGTCGTATCGGGCCTGCTCGGAAGAACACAGGAATCGTTGGACCTACACCAATGCCCCGATTGTGTCTTTTTGGCCTGCGCAGATGTTACTTCAATATTCAACGAGATTGAAAGTTGAATCAGGTTGATAAGAAGTCCGGTCCAGCCCCATCTTGGGCTTAACCTTTGAGCTTCCTCTGATTCATGAGTTCTGCTTTATAGGCGTGCCACTGTTGGGTATATAACCAGTCCAACAGACCTGGTATGAGCGAATATGGTTAGTGTGTTGTAGAGTTTGCGCCTTCTTCCTGAACCTCTGATCAAGCCATCGTGCACCAGGTGGGGTACTGGCCTGGGTTGGTTCTTTTCTATGCCCCAGTTAAGAGGACTTCACAATTCTTTCTCTCGTATATATGTCGGCTGTGGTTGGTGCGAGCAACACCTATCCAAGCAAGGAGAAGAAACCAAGTTCTTGGTCAGCCAATACCCTGCATGGGCTTGTGGACCTAAATTCAAATATGTATATATAATTTTAAACACAACTTCGGGCCCAACTGTGTGACTTTCGGGCCCGATTGGTCTGTATCCCTCAAGCCTAAGTGGCCCGATTCGGGCTAAAAACCTTTCGTGCTATTTGTAATTTAAATGAAATGAAAACGAAATGATTTAAGTATTGCAACTACAGAAATAGAAGTAAGCATGAGCGCAACAGGGTTCTTTAAACATAAGTTCCATCGTTTTCATTTACTTAATTCTTAAATTAGTGAGAAAGACAACAGAAATCCATGCTCATTGATTCTAAACCAAGAAATACATTATCACTGCGATCTAAGGTTCATAGCCTGCTATATTATACAAATTCAAATTGAACATTTTTAGAAGTTAATCGTACCATGGAAATGGCAGAGAAATAAAAAGATGAACACAGAGATCGTCTGGTTATCTGAAGTCTGGCTGAGATAACTGGAATGCTTTGAGTGCTTTTTTGAGTGTTTTACAAGACGTTGCGTCTGGTTTTGGAGAGAGAGTCCTCTTCTTCTGTGCTGGAAGCCCTTTATTTATAGAGGCAGGAGAGCTCTTAAGTGATGATGACTGGGTAAGGATATTTGCTTATCGTTCAAAGTCAGCTTGCTGATTTGACGTCATGAACTGGTCCATGGAGGGGGAGATCGATCTTCCTGACGAGGACCACCAGTTTTCGAATTGGTTTCCTGGTCTGAAGTAGTCTCGTACTTGGCGATTTGATGTGCAAGTTGGCTTCTAGCTTGGTGGCTTCCTTGGGCGGCTGGCTTTTCGCTGGAAGGGAAAAGTCAAATCGCCATTTAATGTTGATGTTCCTTCTCTAATCTCGCGTGGGTTTGGAACAGTTTCCGACTTTTCACTTGTCAGAGGTCCAATCGTTTTGGGCCCCCTACCCTTGGGCTTTGGTTTTTGAACTTGCCTAGGTGTTTATTTTCAAACAAGAAAATCTTTCTGAAATATAACCCATAGATAACTATTGGGCTTGGGCGCTTGCCATGTCTTGTTTTGGGGATGTAACCAGTTTTGGTCCATTGACCAAAATTGGGTACAAACAATTCCCCCCGGTTTTAATGGGCTTGGGGTCAGGTCTATTAAAACTGATCCCCGGCTTCCTACGATGTCAAATCGTATGAAAAGAGAATTTTTGAAAGTAGCGCGCCAAGTTAGTGACAGCAACTGTCATATCACGTCTGGCAATTAATTCGGCCTGTCAAAAGAACACTCTTCAGCTTCTCATTTTTCCCCACTGTTTGCCTAATACGCTCATTTCCTTCCCTCTTGTTTTCGTGCTAACCGTCCTTTCTTCTTCCCTCAGAGAAACCTAAGCAAACCAGAGAACACTAGCCTTGCCATGGCTCCCAAGAAATCAAAAGCCGCGAAAGTCTCTACTGGAATTCCTGAGTGGATTTCCGAGCAAGCGGCGACGGAACATGCTGACGAGTTTCTGTCAACCCTGGCTCAGGAACAAATAGATGTTCTGTCGCCGGTCTACTCTCCTTTCCCGATAACCTTGTGGGGTCCTTTTCAGACGCCACTTCTGGGTCCTTACTATCCTCAAACTAAACCCGAAGATCTCCTTTCGCTGGACACTCAGTTGGTTCGCGCCCCATTCTCGTACGGCTTGGAGGATGTCGATTGGAGTTCCTGGGAAGCCAACCTGGGACGGTTGGGTTCCAACCCTGATGTTCCCGTGTCTGAAGTCTACTTCTCTTGGTCAGATTGGGTAGACGAGATGAAGCCCTTATTTTCAGACGTTTGGAAGCGGAATGGGATTTTTCACGCCATTCTGTTGTCTAAAAATCGGATTGAGCTGAACCCCTCGCTGCTGGGGGCTGCTCTCTGTTACTGGGACAGTACTACGAACACATTCGCCTTCGGGCCAGGTCCCATGACCCCCACTATCCTGGACATGGCAGCCCTTTTCGGCTTCAAGCCCTGGGGCGGAAATATCGATGCGCTGGGCGACTATGAACTGGAGAATCGGCAGGTTAAAGCTCCAATGAAGGCGAGCAAAGCTGAGATCCTTCGTCTGAAAACCTATTCTGGCTTCATGATGTCCTTCCAAGGCCTGGCCGACGTGAACAGGAACATATGATGTTCCTACTGTTCTGGCTCAATCGATTCGTTTTCCCAAATGTGGATGGCAGCATCAGTCCTGAGTATATGCATCTGGCCGAAGCTCTCCACAACGAATCAGGTCTGGCCACTGGCCCTTCTACGTTGGCTTCGCTTTACCATTGCTTTTACCAGATAACGGTCAATCCCCTTGACCTTGCCGTGTGTGGACCTCTCTGGATGGTCCAATTATTGCTGGAGTGGTACTTTCCTGAGCTTGGGACCGAGGACCTGGTGTATCTTGAAGATGGCGTCCCTGCCGTCGCTCTGGCCCTTGCTCCGAAGAGACTAGTCAATACTGAGGAGTGCTTTATCTTTTTTCGGGAGTGCAGAAAGTGTCCCAGCGAAATTTGGTTCCGCTCCCTTGGCTGTGACCTTCCTTGGTTTACAGACGGGGGCCTGCATCAGGCTCCGAGCCAGTGGAGGGAACTGACCAATTTCCGGTCTCAACTCCATGCTGACATGAGTCTCTCCTGCCTGGTTAGCAGGGATCTTTCCTTCGGAGGGGTCGTGAACGATAAACAGTACAGCTATGGCGTCGAAGCCTATAACCCTCAATTTGTCAGCCGGCAATTTGGGCTTGTCCAACCTATCCCCGAATTGAGGTACAGCTCTGCGAACAAAGGCAGCTCCTGGCGCAATTTGGCCCTGAAGCCTGAAACGATGAGATTAATAAGGTCCTGGAGAAGCCGAGTCGTCAGGGCCAGAGTGCCTCCTTTTACCCCTTCATCCCTTTGCACTTCAAATTTTCATGAGTTTTGGGAAGGGAGACTGTTTTCCTGGCTCCCTGAACCTGCTAAGCTCTTCCATACCTCCGCCTTCCAAGGTTGCCCTTTTGCCCGAGAGATGACGGGTGAGGAAGAAAAGTCTATGCGGAGGCGTGGCTGTTGCATCTCCAGGGCATAGCAGTAATAGGTAATCGTCCGGGACTTTTGCTCTTTCCTTTGCTCTTGCTTCGTCAGTTTCTAACAATCTGGATTGTTTTTGGTGATTGACAGAAACGATCCTGGGCGAATCTTCCGTCCCAGAGAGTACTGGTAAGATCCCGATCAATCTTACTCCTTTGATTTCTCTTTCTTATATGGGTCACTTCTTCTTACTGCAGCTCGGGCCGATATCAGCTCTTCTGGTGACGTGGCTATGGCTGAGAGACTGAAGGAATCCCCTGCCCCTTTCCCTTCTTCTCACCCTTCTGGCCCTGGCCCGTCAAGCGTAGATAAGGGGAAGGCCCCTCTGCTAGAGGAAGCAGTGGAAGAAGAGGCAGCAGTCGAGGAAGAAGAAGAGGTGGGAGACTTGCTCCTTTAGAGAAAACGGAGGGCACCATCTTCGCCGGGCTTCGAGAATGTCAATCCTGAAGGAGGTTCGAGCTGGTTTTTTTTTCTTTTAAGTTGTTCTCGCCGTTGGTGAGTGGTCTTTAAACAAGATTATTTATTTCTGGTCCCAGGTGTTAGCGAGAAAAGGGCGAGAATGGATTCTTCTTCCAGCGAAGGAGATGAGCCAGAATTGGACCCATTGCCAGCTCCTCAGGTTCGACTCTTCGATCTTGCTCATATTTCTTTTGATTTTCTTCAATATCTGGCTGAGATCGTTGTCTGCGACTGCAGCGCCCAGGCAAAGAGAAGGTCTCTGGGCCTATTCCAGACGATGGGCGCCCCCAAAGAATTTGCTTGAAAGTGAGGACCATCAAGCTTGAGGAAGGAGTTGACCTCCCTCCCTATGAGCCTCTACCGGCGCCAAATTCAGCTATGGCCCACATGAACCGCCCCATTTTCTCAAATCTTGGAGCATCTGGGGCTTTCCCAGTCCAGTCGCGCTACCAACCTTACAAGCACAGAGGGCAGGAAAGTGCTGATGACCTTGAGCAAGCCGAATGTGGTGCTTGCCAACGCAGTGGAAGGGCTTAAGGTTCTGTGGAACACGATCAGGGCTCCAACTTTTGATCCTGTGGAGGATCATGATACCCTTTCTAAGATTCAGCCTCTTCTCTGTCAGATTGCTGAAGTGAAGCCACATATTGCCTCGGCGTGTAATCACTTGGACCGATGGCTAAGCAAGACACTGAAGCACATCTGCACGATCAAGAGTATCCTTCTTTCTGCGGTAGATCCTGAGGAGATTCTAGAGGATCATTGTGGTCGTAGAGAAGGATTTGTAGAAGCTGTTGAAGCGGCGGAGGAGGTTCTGGATAGGCTCGAGGCGCTGGAGCAAGAGGAGGTTGCTTTGAAGGGTGAAATTTCTGCCGATCTCAAATTGAAGGTTGAGCTGGAGATCAAGATGGCGGATATTCGGGCCCGAATCGCGGTAGATCCTGAGGAGATTCTAGAGGATCATTGTGGTCGTAGAGAAGGATTTGTAGAAGCTGTTGAAGCGGCGGAGGAGGTTCTGGATAGGCTCGAGGCGCTGGAGCAAGAGGAGGTTGCTTTGAAGGGTGAAATTTCTGCCGATCTCAAATTGAAGGTTGAGCTGGAGACCAAGATGGCGGATATTCGGGCCCGAATCGCGGCCAGTGACCCTGCTGTTCAAGATTTGACCTCTCGCACTTTTCGGCCAGCAAGAAATTAGCTTCCACGCGGCGGGCCCTTGATTTGGATATGGACAATCTGTCGGACTTAATTTCCACCATTTTAGAATTTATTGCTTAAATTCCAGTTATTTTTATTTTGGCATGTAGACATTTTTATGGTTTAGATCATGCCATGGTACTTTTTCTCCTTTAATTTGTCTTCGACAGTTATTTTCATTCATCCATTAACTGGCTCAATAACTGCAAACTTAGGCCAATCGAATTTTAGGAGAGTGGTTATTTAATCCTAATGAGTGCAAACCTGGTACCAATATTCGTTTTTAAGGAATAAAAGTAACCAAGTCTGAGCAACCCTTCCAAAGTTGTTTTTTGGGCCTATTCTCATAAAGTGGGCTTTTTGTTCGTTACGCGTCGCGTCCCCCAAATGCTGTCTCGTTGAATGTCGCGCCTCGAAGCACATCATGTCCTTTTTGAGCACGTGTCACGCTGATGGAAACTTGTCAGGCGGCTGAATTGAAAGGTCATGTCAAGTTTTAAATATCTGACACGAGCCTTCCCCCTTCTTCCGCCTTTCCATCTTCTGTCTTTTCGAAATCGTGTCAAAAGGGTCCGTACTTTTCTTCGAGCGAAAATTTTCAACTTCCTTCTTCCTTTCGAACTTTTGAATTCCTGTTTGCTTCCAGTGCTTTCTGAAAAAATGGCGCCTAAGAAATCTTCGACCTCTGCCCTTGACACTTCTTCTTCCGCTGCCGCTTCCGCCGGACCTCCGTTTCTTTCCGGGACGGGGGTAAACACCTTTGCTGCCGTTTTTGACGGCTGGGTCGAAAGGTTTGCTGGTGGCCGTGCCCAGTTCTTTTTGTGCAAGGATGCCATCAGCTTTGCAAACAACCACTGCATATTAGGCCCTCGATACTTTGACCAGAAATCTGACCAGCTTTGGAACTACGAGGTGCATCTTGTTCGTGCTCCGCTACCGGCCTGTCGCAAAGGAGGTGTTGACTGGTCGAATTGGAACAAGATGTTGCCTCGGTTCTTCCCAAAAATCGATGTGTCAAGTGTTGAACTCCGTTGGGCAGACTGGGTGAGGAGAATGGAGCCTCGATACGGGGATCGCTGGCTTGATAATGGTATTTATCAGGCCATCACCTGTTCTGTTATTCAACCACAGGCCGATTCTCCTCTTCTAGGTTCGGCCCTGGTCTTTTGGAACAGTGCCTCCAACACCTTTGATTTTGGGATCGGGCATATGTCGATTTCCGTCCTCGATCTTGCAGTGATTTTTGGATTTCGTTCGCATGGGCGGAGTGCTGACTGGCTGGGGGATTTTGAAGATGGTCCTTCTCAGGAGAAGGAGAGAAAGAAGAACCTTGAGGTTCTTATTAGTCTGATAGGTTCCAATCGGGCCTACGGGGCTTTTATGGGGGCCTTCATGGATCAGGAGGTTGACTATCCAGATGGGGAGCATGTGATGTTCCTGTTATACTGGTTGAACAGGTTCATCTTTCCCAGTGCCTCCAACTGCATTACCATGGAGTGGCTCCATCTGGCCGAGGGTCTATCTTCCTACAGGGACATAGCCACTGGTCCCTTGATTCTGGCCTCCATCTACAGAGCTTTGAGGGAGGCGACAGTGGAACCCATCAATCTTAATGTGAAGGGACCCTTGTGGATGGTTCAGGTCTGGCTTCAGTGGACCTTTCCTGAACTGCGGGCCCGAAAGCTGTGGGTTGCTTCTAACGTCGTGCCCCTGAGGGAGTTACTGTTGAGCACTGCCTCTGGTAAGACCACTGAAGAGTGTTTTACCTTCTTTTTATGCCGGAAGACTAGGCATGCCTTTCAGTGGCTGATGAATCTGAAAAGGGGTTCGCCTTGGTTCGAGAATCGATCAATCTGCCAGGGTCCTCGAAGTGGCAGAGCCCCCTTGGCTTCTGAGAATATGGACATTTTCTCCTGCCTGCAAACGCGTGACTTGCCCTGTGGTGGGAGGATGGACTCCAGAAACTACCAATATAGGGTAGAGGCCTACAGTCCTCAGTTTTTTAGCAGACAACTTGGATGCCCCCAAGTGATCCCTGAATTGGACTATTCCCTAATCAATAAGGGTTCGTCCTATAGATTCCCCAAGCTCAGTAAGGATGATCTCTTGGGCGTTCGGGCCAAGATTCGGGAATCGGCCCGAATTCTGGAGTTGGGGCCTTACGAACCTGATTGCTGCTGCACTCAATCCTTCCAAGTCTGGTGGGATCATTGTTTAAGCAGGTATGGACCCCTGCATGAGGCGTATCCGAGAGTTTTCAAGAACTGTCCCTTTCGGAGGGATCTCAAAATTGAAGATAGGCGGATCTTGTTTGAACAAATTGCAGAAGACAACCAGCTATCCTTAACCGGTAAGAGTCTTGCTTCTGTCCTTTTTTTCTTAGCTTGGGCATAATTATTTTTGTCTTCCAATGCAGTTTTGGTCAACTATCAGTCCTTCTGCACACCCAGCCAACTGACCAACTTGGGGCAGGGAATTGCCGGTGGACTGAGGACCCCTATTGTTGTTCAGCAAAGGCCGAAGGAAAGAATTCCCATTTCTTCTTCCCAAGGTAACCAAAAAAAAATAATTTATAGATAGACCCATTTATTCAAACTTCTAAATTCTGGGCCGATTGTTGATTAAAACAGGTGTTCGTGTGGGTACCAAGAAAAGGTCTCAGCCAGAAGAAGTTGGGAGTGGTGTGAAGGACAAGGCTCAACCCAAAGTGGCCTCCAGCAAGCGGGCCAAAGTTTCTTCTGTCGAGGCTCCTAGAGCTGCTCCGGTGGGCCTCTGAATTTCCTTGGTTTACCTCCGTTTTCTTTTTGGGTTTACTTATTCTTCTGATTCTTTTGCAGGTTCCTGTTTCTTCCTCTCCTTCGGTAGTTCCGCCACCCAGCACTGTTTTGTCTAGTGCTGGGTCCGAGGGAAGAATTGCTGAAGTTGGCTCTGCTGCTGAGGTAAGTGATGACCGTTTTTTTTTTTTTTTTTTTTTTTTTTTTTTTTTTTTTTTGAAAAGAGAGAACACTGATACATGATTCCTTAGGGTGCCGGGCCGGTCCCACAAGTGGAGGAAGCCCAAGGAAGAGGCACAAGTGAGGTGGACAATCGGACCAAGGTATGGTCCGAATAAACGCCTCTGCGTAATGATTCTTGGGAAGTATCTAATGTGAATTTGTTGCAGGTGCCCGAAGAAGCTGCTCCTATGGCAAAGAGCCCTACGGCAGAAACTCCGGCCGAGAAGAATGACCAAGGAGGGAATGCCCCATATGACGATGCCCCCCGAGCCCAAGAAGATGCACCCAAGATACCGGCTGCCACACCCGCCGCTAATCCTCGTCCCACATTAGTAATTCTTGTTGGAGGGAAGATGGTATAGACATGCTCTGATGTATCCAGTCTCTTCCCATCAGAGCGTGGTAAGAAGATGTGCTATCCACTACCAAGTAAGACACCATGAGATTTTTAGATCCGACCTCAAATTCGGCTACCAGAATGCCATGAGTGGCAGTAATGGTTCCCGCGAAGTTAGATACAGTCAAATCTGTAGGAATGAGATCTGCCTTGTTCTTACCCAGTTTCTCCAATCTTTTAAACGGTAAGATATTAACAGCAGCTCCTCCGTCAATTAGCACCTTCTTAAATGGTACGCCATTAATTCTAGCTGAAATGAACAGATGTCTCAAATGCTTTGTCATTGCTCGGGTTGGTCTGGTGAAGAATACCCGAGGAATCCCCTCCCTGAAATTCTCCATCTTTCCAGCCGTACTTGACTCACTCATCTCTAGAGTTTCGGGCCTTTCATCATGATCATCGACTATGTGTATTAATGCGGTCGGGTGATCTCCAACCAAGCTATCGGCCTCCATATATCCTGGCTGATCCTCTTGTGACCTATAGAAAGCTGGGAGGATATACACCATATTTATGGGCATAGTTCTCTGAATAATGGGCACCGATTCAACTTCCATTGGTTGATTTCTCTGACCTTCTCTCTTGGTGACGACGTTTGGGGTTGTTGGGCTTGCAGCTTGTCCTGTTGCGACGGTGGTCTTAGAGCCTTCTTCCAAGGTTCCGAACGTCAAGGCTGGGGTGTGATTAGGCTGCTCACCTTCTTCTTTGCCTCCGACTTTCAATCCCAAGGCGGCTTTAAATTCTTCATGATCGAGTTCGTAATTCAGCTAGTCGTCATCTTCTTCCTCAGACATGTTCTCATCTTCGTCTTCTTCCAAGGATAACTTGGCCCGAATCATTTTTTGCGGCATTATCACCTTTAAACCGGACCTCGATGGTCCGGCTTCAGGCTTCGCTGCCACTGCTTCTTTAGTATTCTGGTCGTACGAAACAACCTCAGCTTCGGCCCTTGCGGGGCATTTGAGAATAGTTTTGCCTATCGAAAGCCTTGGTATTTTTGGGTAAACCGGTGATTGGTCAACTGAAGCCTGGTGTTGTGGCCTTGGTTCTCTTGATTCCTGTTCTTCCCGGGTCTTTGGCAAAGATGGCGATGTTTTCGGTCTAAGAACTCCAGTGGTTGGTCGTTTTCGACTCTGTACTTCATGATCCCTGTCTTCGGTGTTGGTAATAGAATCAGGGTTGACCGCCTGGCTTTCCAAATGTCTTCTGGCCTTCCCATATTGCCTCCTGACTCTCCGGGCCTGGGTATTGGTTAATTCCCTTTCGGGCTTGCCTCCTCTTCCCACTAGGTACCATCTGCCGTTTCGGACCGTCGCCACTCTACCGGGCTCAATTGGTTTCACATTGGTCGAGTTGGATGTGGTAGATGGTCTGCTATTTCCTTCATTCCGAATGCGCATTTTCCCAGGTTGTGCAGAGGGTGCTCCGGATTCGGGCCGGACCAATCTTGTGCGCCATTCGTCTCTATCCTCTAGTCTCGTGCGTTCGGCAATCTTTGGTATTAATGGCTCCTGGATGGCTTTTTCCGCTTACCTCTCGAAACTTTTCATAGTTACCCTTCGGGCCTTGACGCGGGCTAAAAGGACCATACTTTCGGGCTTCGGACCTGTGGTAGTTCTGGTCAGCTTCGGCCGTGTTCTGAAGTAGTCGTTCATCTATGTTTCCTTCTGCAGCAGGTATCTCGAGCTCGCATTCGCACTTGCATCGGCTGCACATCACGATACCGGCCGTGATGGTTGCTTTTGGTCTTTCTACCAAGGACGAGCTAGTCTTTCTTACTTTCTCAATATCCAGTACGATCCTTCTCTTATTCTGTCTTTCGGGCCAGTTGACCCCGACCATGTGAGCGGGAAACGGCTCGCTGTCGACTCTCATAGAGGTTGGTTTATCCAGGAGGATTTTGCCTTCGTTAATGAGATCCTGGATGGCATCCCTGAACTGAACACAATTATTAATAGCATGAGAAAAGGAGTTATGCCACTTACAGAACAATTTGCCTTTTACTTCTTCTTGCTTTGGAAATACGTGTTTCACGTCCAGTTTGATTATCTTCCCTCTGAGCAATTCATCGAAGATATTTTCCGCTTTGGAGAGGTCGAAGGAATATGATTTATGTTTCTGCTTGTAGGGCACGAATCCTCCGGTCGGCGGAGGATTACTCCGTTGTTCTTTTCCAGGTCTGATTACTGCTTTGCAGGTGATCGGATTCTTTATTTGAACAATCTCTGCGAGCGATACCTCCGGACCGACGCTCTCCTCGCTGGTTTCAGCAAATTCGTTGATGACTTCCAGATGATGGACTGGGTTCTTGAAGTAGACGGGCTTACAACTGTTTCTTCTTTGCGCCTCCTCTTGAAGCAATAGCTCATATTTTCCAACTCTTTGAGCCACGTCTTGCAAATCCATGAACTCCTGATCATCGAACTTCTTCCGAAGTGATAGCCTAAGAGCGTTCTGTGCCATCTTGATGAAGTGCTTCTCATCCATGGGAATTTTACATTTCATTTTGAGCTTCTTAAAACGGGCGATGAAATCTTGCACCGTTTCATGTTCTCCCTGCTTCATATCAGTCAGGTCATTGATAGTGACTTCAGGTTCGGGCCGATAGTATTGCTCCATAAAAGCTCCTTCCATCTCTGCCCATCCCGTAATAGAATTCGGGCCTAGATTTGAGTACCATGTGAATGCTTGGCCCGAAAGGGAGCTTCCGAACAATCTCAGTTTCAGAAGAGGCTGGGTTTCAATGGCTACGCATTGGGCCGAAAAGCGCCCGATATGTTCCAATGCTGATGCATACAAATCTTCTCCGTTAAACAAACTGAAATTTGGTACCTTGAATCCTCTTGGGAAGGGAAAATCATCGATGTATGCAGGGTATGGTTTCTGGTATGTGGGTCGAGCTGCTCTCCTGATTCCGGCCTGGCCATTATAAACAAGCTGCCTTAACCCTTCTATTTCATTTCGTATGGCCTCATCCGGATGGCGTGCCGGAGGTGGTTCGACAGCGGCCTGAGGGTTCTGACCTGCCTCGTCGTCGTCGTCAGAATCTTGAAACTGCTCAACTGTTCGTTCATGATCTCGTCTAGTTTGCCCATTACCCCCGCTATTGCCGTTGTTGTGGGCAATGTGGACGTTGAATCCTGCAGGTTCTTTCCATTTCTCCGCGTACATATTCTTTCGGACGTGTCCTGGTGGTAAGGCTGGCTCGCCAGTCCTTGGTGCTTGATATTTGGAAGAAGTACCAGAGGGTGTGAACCGCTGACCCCCCGGTTCCTTCGATGGGCTGCTTGCTTGCGTAACAATTGGTCCAGCGAGCATCATGTCTGGAGTGCCCGTGTTAGTAACCTGGAAAGGTGTTCCACAAGAACTTCCTATCACCACTTTGGGAGATGTCGAGTTAGCATGGCCGCTTGTTTGGCCTAGAGAATATTTTGGAACTCCTGAGGAAGTATTTTCATTCTCGAGGAGCCCTTTTTCTTTCCTGGGCGCGCCCTCTTCCTGCGCCATTCGTATGATTCGCTCGAAGATTTGACTTAGGTGAGCCCTAGTCTCGTTTCCTTGTAGAGTTGTGTTCTCATATCCCATTTCGACGGTCTGGACAATGCTTTGGGACATGAGATTCATAGAATTGGTCATGGAAGTGGTCATCGTCTGAAATCCTTCTACCATGGCCTTTTCCAGTTGTTCAAAGGGGTATTCCGTGGAGGATTCCATTGACTCTGTTTCCACGATCCCTTTGTTTCTCTCATCAATGGCTCGTGTGGACTCCGCCATGTAGACTTTCCTTCTGGTCCTTCTCACCATACACGAGTGAAAGTCCCACTAGGCGTGCCAAAAATATGTTGGTCTCTTTTCCTGTTAAGTATTCTTTTCGCCTAACGTCGTATCGGGCCTGCTCGGAAGAACACAGGAATCGTTGGACCTACACCAATGCCCCGATTGTGTCTTTTTGGCCTGCGCAGATGTTACTTCAATATTCAACGAGATTGAAAGTTGAATCAGGTTGATAAGAAGTCCGGTCCAGCCCCATCTTGGGCTTAACCTTTGAGCTTCCTCTGATTCATGAGTTCTGCTTTATAGGCGTGCCACTGTTGGGTATATAACCAGTCCAACAGACCTGGTATGAGCGAATATGGTTAGTGTGTTGTAGAGTTTGCGCCTTCTTCCTGAACCTCTGATCAAGCCATCGTGCACCAGGTGGGGTACTGGCCTGGGTTGGTTCTTTTCTATGCCCCAGTTAAGAGGACTTCACAATTCTTTCTCTCGTATATATGTCGGCTGTGGTTGGTGCGAGCAACACCTATCCAAGCAAGGAGAAGAAACCAAGTTCTTGGTCAGCCAATACCCTGCATGGGCTTGTGGACCTAAATTCAAATATGTATATATAATTTTAAACACAACTTCGGGCCCAACTGTGTGACTTTCGGGCCCGATTGGTCTGTATCCCTCAAGCCTAAGTGGCCCGATTCGGGCTAAAAACCTTTCGTGCTATTTGTAATTTAAATGAAATGAAAACGAAATGATTTAAGTATTGCAACTACAGAAATAGAAGTAAGCATGAGCGCAACAGGGTTCTTTAAACATAAGTTCCATCGTTTTCATTTACTTAATTCTTAAATTAGTGAGAAAGACAACAGAAATCCATGCTCATTGATTCTAAACCAAGAAATACATTATCACTGCGATCTAAGGTTCATAGCCTGCTATATTATACAAATTCAAATTGAACATTTTCAGAAGTTAATCGTACCATGGAAATGGCAGAGAAATAAAAAGATGAACACAGAGATCGTCTGGTTATCTGAAGTCTGGCTGAGATAACTGGAATGCTTTGAGTGCTTTTTTGAGTGTTTTACAAGACGTTGCGTCTGGTTTTGGAGAGAGAGTCCTCTTCTTCTGTGCTGGAAGCCCTTTATTTATAGAGGCAAGAGAGCTCTTAAGTGATGATGACTGGGTAAGGATATTTGCTTATCGTTCAAAGTCAGCTTGCTGATTTGACGTCATGAACTGGTCCATGGAGGGGGAGATCGATCTTCCTGACGAGGACCACCAGTTTTTCGAATTGGTTTCCTGGTCTGAAGTAGTCTCGTACTTGGCGATTTGATGTGCAAGTTGGCTTCTAGCTTGGTGGCTTCCTTGGGCGGCTGGCTTTTCGCTGGAAGGGAAAAGTCAAATCGCCATTTAATGTTGATGTTCCTTCTCTAATCTCGCGTGGGTTTGGAACAGTTTCCGACTTTTCACTTGTCAGAGGTCCAATCGTTTTGGGCCCCCTACCCTTGGGCTTTGGTTTTTGAACTTGCCTAGGTGTTTATTTTCAAACAAGAAAATCTTTCTGAAATATAACTCATAGATAACTATTGGGCTTGGGCCCTTGCCATGTCTTCTTTTGGGGATGTAACCAGTTTTGGTCCATTGACCAAAATTGGGTACAAACAGCAACAAAACCCAGCCTCCTCAATTTGGGATAAGATAAGAGGTATAGAAGAAACAGATCAAAAGAAAGTGAGAGAGGAAGAAAGGATTTCAGATGTGCATGTTCAGATTCAGGAAGAAGGAAACAAAAACTCATTTCTAACTGGCAAATCATTACAAATATTTCAAACTCCATGCATTAAAGTTCCTTGGAATGTCATAAAACTATAGTTCCAGCACAGCACCACATATAAGGCCATTGATCTAATGATCAAGATAAACGGTAATTACAAGGAGGTCAGATTATTGACTCAGAGGTCCCAGACTTGAGTTCTACTAAGAGAATTCTTGCTCTTCCTAATTGGATCCACACCTCTCTTCTCCACTGTAGGTGATGTGAAGAAATCCATCTTCATCCTTATTTTCCTCATCGATTGTAGACATCAAGGCACCTGCAACATTGGAGGAATTATCACAACCACGACTAATTTGGGAACAAGTTATTATTATCCCTAAATAAAAAATGAGTTGCAGCTCACCAATTGGAGGTTTAGTGTTCCTGAAATAGAAAAATATTGGTTTTTCTGTGCTGACCCAAGCCATTGACTGAATAAAAAAAACAAATTCTCGAAGAGACATATCACCATAGACAAGGAATCTGCAGTCAGAAAAACAAGATAGGCAATAAAACCATGTGAGAACCCCTTCATTTGAAAAAAGCTATTGACACAAATGAACTTGGGAGTTTTCCTTTGTAGTACATGAACTTGGAGTTTGTTTCTTCTCGGTATGCAATTCTTATATACCGATATCTGCGTTTTCATTTTTTTTTTTCTGACAGATTTCGGAACATATATCAAAAAAATAAATGAAAGGGAAACAAGCCTATACATACCACTGTAGCAATACAAATAAATAAAAAAGACTAAAGCACAAGGGAATTGGAAACTAACTTCTTCGTGTCAATGTCAGGAATGTCACTCCTTGCATCCTTCTCCACAGTCACCTTCATGGAGGCTCAGATTAGAACATAGTATATCCACTGATTGCATAGGAAGTAAAACATATTTAAGGCAGTGAAATTCTTACTGGTATACAATTTGGATGCTTCTCCCGCAGTTGCCCAGCGTCTAAAATAATACGTTGTTTGTATTTGTTCAAAATATTCCTGAACATAAATCAAAAGCATAAATGAACAAAATAACAACCATATTCCACTATAGCAATAAAAATCAAGCTAATTAAAGCACTTCGAAATAGGCAATTAACTTCCTCAAATAAAAATCTCACCTCCATGTCTCCTTGTACCTGGCAGGAGTGTTGGTACTGGCAATCAAAATTGCAGCCTTCTCCATAACCTTAGCATAAAGTCTCAAATTAGAACAGAGTGCATCCATTGAATGCGTACAACGTAAACATATTTGATTCAGTGAAATTCTTACCGCATTGGCATTTCTCCTATTCCAAGGGTCTAAAGTTCGAATGGGCCTTGTGGACACATAAAATGAGTTTTTCCTTCTTTTTTCTAACGAATTTCTGAACATAAATGAAAAGCATAAATAGAAAGGAAACAATCATGTTCCATTGTAGCAATACAAATCAAGATAATTAAAGAACAAAAGGAGTTGGCAACAACTTCTCTTCAATGTCGGGAATGTCACTCCTTGCAGAATTCTCCACAATCTGCATAAAGTCTCAAATTAGAACAAAGTATGTCCACCGAATTCCTAGGGACTAAACATATCTGATTCAGTGAAATTCTTACTGGTATTGGATCTTGATTGTTCTCTTCTGCTTTGCTCCTATCTAAAATATTTTCGTCCAAAACCATCATAAGAAAACAGATGACAAAAATAAACCGCTAATTTTGAAAATAAACTAGAATCACTATCAGACCCGATCTATGTAATTTCTAACTAATCTTTAAACAACTACAAAGACCAAATACTAAAATAGGCGATGTATTGCATAAACTTATAAAAATACAAACCTGGAGAAATTTGAAGCTGGCAAAATCTTTTTCGCAAGGTGAAACTCCCACTACAACTGTTCTCTGTAAATTCGAAGCAACAAAACATCACAATTGCACACCAAATGCTCTTAACCAGAAATTAAATAACAATTTTAAACACACATACGAGAAGAAATTTTCTTCTAAAATAACCATAATCACTAACAACCCTGTATCTAAATTTTTTTGAAATAACCTTTAACCTACAAAGACCATCATCTTAAAGATAAATACCTACACATACTGTTTACATTTTTGCATGAAAAAGGAAAACTTCAGCCTTAGACAAAAACAACATTTCACGTTTTATCTATAAAGTAACCTCCAATCCAAAAGGCAAAAGGGAAAAACTCATTACTCTGCTTGAAAAAGTAAACATTCAAAAATTACAAACAAATATTAAAACATAAAATAGGAACATGGGTATCGCATCAACTATACAATTAACCACCCCAGAAAATATAAAAAAATATTAAATTAAAAAAAACACTGACCCTGTGGATATTCCTTCTTGAAAGAGCTTTCCGCCATGGAGAAACTCCCACAAAGACTGTTCTCTGCAAATTTTCAAAGAAAAAAACATGACAACCACATACCAAATTTTCTTCCCCAGAAATTAAACAACAACATCAAACATAACAATGGCAAGAGAAACGTTGTGAGTTGAAGCATTTGCCAAAAGAATAACACACCAAAGACAAAAGGGATCGATTAGGGATTTGGTGATTGAATAATTGATTGCTTTAGAACCAGGAAAAGAACAGAGGGTCAAACTCAACCAAAGGTAACATATACATACGATATATAAATTTAAGGCTTTAATATCAGGGAACACAAATGTTAGGGTTATTTCCGATTCCAAGTTTTCAACATGAATCCTATAGTGCAGTATTTCTACCCTTCTCTTGTTTATACCTCTTATTGATAAGGGTGGGTACGGTCCGGTTTTTGTCTACAACCGAAATCGAAACTGAACAAGGTATACAATTCGGTTCAGTTGTGATAAAAAACAGCCACCAAAACCAAACCAGCTGAACCTACGCAGTCCGGTTCAATTTTCCGGTTCTCAGTTTGGGCCTGAGCCCAATTGAATTATCTTTTTCGGTTTTCGGGCTTCAAGAAGAAACGTATACTAAAAACAGAACCTAGTTACATTTTACAAAACCATGATTGAACTCAGTTCACAATATCCTAAAAACAGAATCCAAATTAGTAAAACCAGTATACAAATATTCTTGCACAGCATACTAAAAACAGAAACTAGTAACAGGTTAGAAAACCAATTTCATGTCAATTCACAATATCCTAAAAACATAAACTACTAAGTACACTTTCCTCATTTAGTCTGGCTATGATCACAAAAATACAAAACCATGCTTGAACAGTTTATTATCACAAAAAATCAGAAATTGTCTGTCTATATTCTGGTTGTCTGTTACTGATACAAAAGAGAACATAAGACCCAGAATGAAATCTCCTTTACTATAGATCAGAACATAAGACAATTCCTTAGTCATACAAATAACATCTAACCCAGTACCACATTAACTATATATCATGAACCACATTTATAGACAGCATTCAACCACTGATTACCGCACAACAAGCCTCAAACCCCAAAAGCAAGCATAAGGACAAAAAGGAAAAAGGCAGATATGATGTTAATCAACAGGTACCCTAAATTAGGCTATCAATCCTTTGTATTTAACTCAGAAACTCCAACAGACAAAATTAAAAACCGAAGGCCCAAATTACTTTCGACATGAACCCTAATTTAAATTTAACAGAACAAACCCTAATTTTGCTAAATTGGCAAGCGCATACCGGGCTGTTTGAGGAAGAGCAGGCTTACCTGAGACTGACATAACAGCGAGCACCCCAAGCCGCTTCAAGATTTGAAGGGGTTGACAGCAAAGATCGGAGATTGAGAATTTGAGGGGCTGAAACTGAGAGTATCGAAATGAGAGAGAGAATTAGAGGAGCCTGAGGAGAGAGAGAGAGAGAGAGAGAGAGAGAGAGAAATTTTCGAGAAACAACTAAGGTCATCTCTAGTCATGGGCTATATCCCAAATTTGGCCCTAAAATAATACAAAAACCATCTCCAGCCATGGGCTAAACAAAATTTTCGCCAAATTTGGAGGGCCACATTTGGCCCTATAGCCCTCCAACCATGCCACATATAGCCCAGCTTTGGGCTAGGCTAAATTTCTAATGGGACCCACACATGTGCTTTTCAAGAACCCAATTAAATAATGCTGGACCATTTTGCATGTCCAATTCGTACTGTATGAGAAACAAAGTATAAAATATTGTTGGTAAATGACCGTTGGGTTAGACCTACCCCACTTCCTTTTTTCTTTTTTTTTATAAATAATAAATGTGTTCAGACCCTCACCATTTTGAATCACTTTGAACTGTATGATAAATAAATTATAAAAATTGTTGGTAAATGACCGTTGGTTAGACCTACCCCACTCCTTCTTTTTTTTCTTTTTTTTAAATAATAAATATGGTCACACGTGTCACTCGAAAATCATAGTCCAAAAAATTATGGAATATTGTCTCTAAATAGTAGTTTAATTAAATTAAACAATATATAATGTGGAATATATGAGTACTGTACCATAGTTTTCCTCAAAATAATAAAATATGAAGGATTCTAAAATATAGCCCTGCATGGCTGGAGATGGAAAAATTTAGCCCTGTACTATTCTTTAAAAAATTAATATTTTGGGGGCTAAATTTTTAGCCCTGGACTACATTTAGCCCTATGGCTGGAGATGGCCTAAGGCCTTTTCGAATTAGATTTTGTTTTTCTTTGTTGTTTGTTTTTTTTGTTGGAGCAGATGCTCTATGAATACGTACTTCTATTGTGAACTGTTAGATGAATTCTGCGGTGGAGATTTAAAACAATAGGCAAGACATAAAAAGTACCCATGCGCCGAATTTACACCCAACTGAATGAATAAAAGAAGAGCAGCAAAAGACCAGTTTTAGTTTGAAAAAAAAAATTGCAGTTTTTGAGCAGTTTTTATGTTGTATTTCATTCTTCAAAAAGAGGTATTTATAATATAAGGATGTAACCTTAGTAGGGTTTAAACTAGGAAATAGAGTTTTAATAGACTAGGAAATAAATTTCCTAATTAAATTAGGATCTCGCTAACAATATATGATTTTTTTTTCTTTTATTGTTTATTGAAGACGTGATATATATTGACAAAAATAGGGTTTAAAAACAAATGTCCACTCACAACAAGTCCAATGCTGCTCAATCCTGACAGGGCTCTTCCTGGGGAGTACGCGAAGAATGAATACCTATTTGAGAGTCAAGGCAGAACGATAGAAACCATTGGGTTGCTGCAACCACTTCCCATTCCTGAGTGGAAGGGGGAGCACATTACTATGGACTTTGTGTTCAAACTTCCTCGGACACGAAACAATCATGATGGAGTTTGGGTAATAGTGGATCGACTCACCAAGTTCGCTCATTTTCTGCCGGTGAAAGCGACTTATACTTTGAATAAACTGGCCAAATTTTTATTTCTAAAATTGTAAGACTGCATGGGGTGCCAATGTCAATTGTGTCTGGCAGAAATCCTCGTTTTACATCCCGTTTTTGGACAAAGTTACATGAAGCTTTTGGGACCCAATTGCAGTTCAGTACTGCATTTCATCCACAGACTGATGGACAGTCGGAAAGAACGATTCAAACCTTGGAAGATATGCTAAGAGCTTGTGTGCTACAATTTCAGGGAGATTGAGATGATAAACTGCCTCTCATGGAGTTTGCATATAATAATAGTTATCAATCAAGCATCGGGATGTCGCCTTGCGATGCCTTGTATGGAAGACAGTGTAGGACTCCAATTTATTGGGATGAAGTAGGTGAGCAAAGATTGGAAGTATCTGAAGACGTTGAAGCAACAAAGGAGAAAGTTAAATTGATCAGAGAAAGACTCAAGGCAGCACATGATCGACAAAAGAGTTATGTTGATAATAGAAGAAAGGATCTTCAGTTTGAAGTTGGTGATTGGGTGTTCTTAAAGTTGTCGCCTTGGAAAGGTATGGTGAGATTTGGAAAGCGGGGAAACTTAAGCCCTCGTTACATTGGGCCATACGAGATTTTGGAGCGTGTGGGCCCAGTGGCCTATAGACTTGCTTTGCCTTCGGAACTTTCTCGGTTACACAACGTATTCCACGTCTCCATGCTCCGAAAGTATATTTCAGATCCTTTTCTGGAGTCGCAACCAATAGAATTGAAGGATGATTTGAGTTATGTGGAGCAACCTGTTCAAATTTTGGACTGGAAGATACAAGTACTACGTTCTAGGGAAATTCCACTTGTAAAAGTTTTGTGGAGGAGTCACGCAGTGGATGAGGCCACTTGGGAACCCGAAGAGCAGATGCGGGCCCAGTATCCTTACCTGTTCGAGTGACAGGTATGAAATTTCAAGGACGAAATTTTTATAAGGAGGGTAGATTGTAATAATCCGATCCTAAATTAATATTTAATTATTAATTTATTCAAGTAAAAGTCAATTTTACCCCATAATATTTTAATGGGTTTAAAAGTTGACTTTTGTTTGGGAAAGAATTTGGGGATTTTAGTACTACCGTGCGTAGAGCACGTCGAGATGAGTCCGTAGACACGTAGTGGGCTCAAATCGGAGTTATAACGAAGAAGTTATGATCTACGAAAGCCCAGTGGCATAACCATAAATATTTCGAAGTTAGTTTTTTAAAAACCCAGCCAGCTTTCTCTCTTTCCAGATTCAGCCTCCCCCCCCCCCCCCCCCCCCCCCCTAAAGTTTTCGCAACAAATTTTAAAACTGAGATATCTCTGCCGTCCGGCCACCAAATATGGTGCCACAACTTGCAAACTCTTCATCTCTCTCTCCTCTTCACATCCGTACCAATTTCCAGCTTCGATTCAAAGGGAATAAGCTGAAAAATTGATCGAAAACAGAGCCCAAAAATGGGCTGTTTCAAACCGCGAGCTCCGACGAGTTTTCTGACCAACTCCGGCCACCAAATTACTTCCAACACACTCCCCTACCTCCCCTATGTGATTTCCCTCAAAGACCCGACCCAATTTCAAGTAGAAATTGTCAAATCCTAACCCAAAACTTTCGAGGTTTTTCAAGACAAAATCATTCGTTCGAGGGCTTTAACAGTGGAATTGATCTTCGAGCAAAGGTATAAAGTTACTCCCCTTGATGTGCTTGATCTGTAGGTATGAATATTGGCCGGCGATTTGGAGTTTTCCGATTGTCAGGAAATTTCTCTACATACCTGCCAGCGGTGGCGGCGTGTGGCGGCGCGTCGACGGGGTGTCTAAGTTTGGTTTTGGTCTTAAAATGATCCCCACGTCATCCCGAGCATGACGGTATGCTCATATTTCAATTTGGTTACCATTTGAGTATTGATTTGATATTGCATATTAGGCGTTATCTGGGTTCGATATGTTCGGACCGTTGGATCGACTTCATTTTCAAATATGTTAATCTAGGCACCTCTAGGATCGTGTAGAAATTTGCGGATCGAGAATTGGAGTCCTGGATACTCCGAATCAATAATTCAAAGTTTAGATAAACGATAACCGTCCGATTGTGCGATCGCAAATGATCCGACTGTTCGATTCAGACCAAACTTGCAGGGCATGTTTAGTAAAGTGTGTTGAACCTATAGGAACTCTCAAATTGGTAATCGGAGGTTGTGGACCCCACTGGGTACCGGGTTGACCATTATGGGAAATTAATCGCTTATTTAACCTCGGGCCTTTTTAGACCATTTCACCTGTTAGAAATGTTGAAAATGGGCCTAGGAACCTTCTAAGTTACGTACATGCACTTTTGAGGCCCGGGGTTAGGGTTTTAATTAAATGTTTTAATTGCTTAATAGGTTCTCGGGATTCGTTGAACCTGCAGGAAGGACCCTCGAAGGGTCAGGCTAGCTCAGACGCTCAGTGAGTGGACTTTTGTTTTATAAATGAATTTTATGTAGGAAAAGATTTATTAATTGATCACGAAGGAATTATTTATAGTTTTTGCTTTCCAAGCACTTAGTTTGAATTTAAATATTTTATTTAAATTTTGTTTATTTTTAAATGTGAATGGCTTGGAAAGTAAAAAATGAAATCATAACAGGATTTTAGGATTTAATGAGAAATAGTATTGTAATTTTCTAAGAAAGGCTTGTGTTTTTAAACCACCATAGGTACCCAAAAAGGTTGCCTTTGGATAAAAAGTTGTCTTCGAATATAATGATGTCCACGGACATCTTAGTTGCCTTCGATTGAGTCAGGGCGCATTTGACAATTGCCCCACGAGTCTTAGGGATATCCGGACCGTGAGGAGCGAGGAAAGCGGCTCAGGTTGACAAAGTGTCCCCTGAGTCTTGCGAGGAATGTGGCTCGGGTGACTTTGTGTTTCCAAGGCCTGCGAGGTTGTGTCACTTATGTGACACTTGGAATTGACGGTATAATGTGGGAAATATATATAAAATCATGGAATTGACCAATTTATGATAGGTACACACCTAGGTGGAAAGGAGTTATCACTTGTCAATGTTTTCAAGTGGTTTTGATGATTTGATTGAATGCATGATTGGTTATATGTATATAGATATGAATGCTTGATTTTTGTACGAATATAGAACCTGGATATAATTGAATTTCTAAATGTTTTAACAGTGGGGTAGTATGTTGATATTATATTTTCCAAAACTTTCTTTTGTCCACTCACACTTTTAATGTTTTCCACCCCTAGGCAGTAGTTGTGTACCAGAGCACCACCACAGGTGAAAAAGTTTGGAAACAAGCAATTTATAGGGGAAACTTGGCGAATTTTCGGCAAAAGTCAAACCCTAAGAAATTTTGGAGTATTAGCTAGAAGGGCAATTTGGTTAAGTGTCCCCGGCACCTGCTAGGTGTCGGACACGCACAGGGTTCGACTCAGATTCCAAAGTGGAATTTGTGTCGGGTCCTGCCAACTTGGTATCAGAGGATTAGGTTTAAATTCCTGTGGACTTCGCACCTTGTGTGCATTCCTGTATTGACGAAGTCATGTTTTCCTTTCAATTATATTCTATAAACCTAAAATAATACCAATATAACAGTAACATCAAAATACACAATGTGTTCCAGTTTTTATTATATAAACTAAAAAGAAATTAATATAATAGTAACATCAAAATACACATTGTTTTGGAGTTTCTATTATAAACCTAAAAAAAAATATCAATATAAGAGTACCAAAAAAGTACACACTATGTCGTACTTTCAATTCTATAAACCTTTACTGTTAATATAAATATTTTGTGAATGAGAAAATATCACAAAAATAATGTTGAGGGTCAAGGTTCGAGTCTCTTAATGAACGTAAAATTTGCACATTTTTTAAGGGTGAGTAAAGGGCACCGGAGGTGGTGGTGGTATTTGGCAGCGGGTGGTTGCCAAAAGTGGGTCCTCACATTGTGTGATTGATTTTAAATAAATTTGTTAAAATATTAGAGTGGCAGTGTGTAATTTTAAGATATTTTAATTACATATTGTAAAATTGAATATTATATTTAGAAATTTAGTGAAATACCCTATACTAGACATAAAACTATAAATATACCCTAAACTATTTAGGGTATATAAACACACCCAAAATACACCCAAAAATCGACAGCTGTCGATTTTTGGATTCTGTATATATGTTGGTTTACGGTTTTGAACTTTTGGTTTGAATTTTGAGAAACAAGCCCAAATTCGCCAGGTAGGATAGGAATGTCTTAAAATTTACGTTGGTGACCTCACAACTGAAAATTGTTTGGCAGCCTCGTGATTTTGTTCGAGCAGATGGAATAGTCCAAACGAGCGTCGTTCGAACGAAGCGACCTTTGTTCACCTCTTCGACGAAGCTCTGTATAATCTGTTCCAGATCTCCTTTCCTTTTCGATTCTTCTGAGCTTAATTTTTGGTGTGAGCTGAGTTCTATTGCTTCATTCTTGTTTGAATTGGTGGTTTTTGGAGCGATATTGTGCTGCATGAGATTCGATTGGAGCTTGGTGGATCTGCGATCTTCGATTTTGAGGTATTCGATTTTCTCTTGTGAATTCATATTCGATTTTTGAGGTATTCGATTATATTGTAGTCTGATTTTGGAGATTTCATGTTTGATTAATTAAGTTGCTGATTATGTTTCGTTTTAATTTTTGCAGTCTTGGAGTTTAAATTTGACATGCAGATCCAATTCTTCTTGATTTTATCCGATTAATTTTTTTATTGCTGATTTGGAGGTAATCTATTGGATTTTCTGATTTCGTTCTAATTTGTACTTAGATATTTGTTTGAGTTTTAAATTGTGATTTTAATTTCTTTTTGTTATAATTTGGATTGATTTCAAATTCTGTTGGTTGTGGATTTGCTCGTGTTTTGGTTTGAGCTGCGGGTAGAAATTTGTGCTATTCGATTTGGTTTTCATATTAATTGAGGTATGCTTTTTCAGTTGAATCTGAGTATATTCGTGCTTTTTCAGTACTGTAACAGTATTTATAGTTAGGAAAAATGTTAATAAAAGTGAAAGAAACTGTTCAATAAAGTTCCAGTATAGGGTAATAACACTGCTTGTTTGGTATGAAATCGTATTTGTAATGCACGTCTACCTCTGTTACGTTCCAGTCTAGGGTAATAACACTGCTTGTTTGCTATGAAATCCTATTTCTAATGCACGTCTACCACTGTAAGTTCCAGTATAGGGTAATAACACTGCTAGATTCCTCTGAAATCCTAGTTCTAATGCATGTCTACACCATGTAAGTTCCAGTATAGGATCATAACACTGCTTGTTTCTTATGAAATCCTATTTCTAAATGCATGTTTTGGTTTGAGCTGCGGTTAGAAATTGTGTGATATTCGATTTGGTTTTCATATTAATTGAGGTATGCTTTTTCAGTTGAATCTGAGTATATTTCTTGCTTTTTTCAGTGCTGTAACAGTATTTGTAGTTAGGAACATGTTATTAAAAGGGAAAGAACTGTTTCAATAAAGTTCCAGTATAGGGTAATAACCACTTCTTGTTTGCTATGAAATCCTATTTCTAATGCACGTCTACCACTGTAAAGTTCCAGTATAGGTAATAACACTGCTTGTTTCCTCTGAAATCCTATATCCTAATGCACGTCTACCAGTAAAGTTCCAGTATAGGGTATTAATACTGTTATTACTAGTATTCATTTTGTTTTGTTTGTTGTTTTTTTGTAGAGATATGGATATTCGAGAGTGGCAAAGTGCACCTATGGTGCTGGAACTTTAATGGTTATTTTATCTTCAACTACTACTTTTGATTTGGTTGTCACCGAGTTTGTGTAGTAGGTTTCGCTTAAGTTAGGTCCTTTTGAGTTGTGTGTACTCCTTACAGATTGCTCCATTGTTTGTTGGAATCGGATGATGATTTGAAAAGTCATGTTTATGGTATGTGACTGATGAAGGATCAATTAATTCACATTTCTGTTATGGATAAGGCTTTTGTAGTGAACTCAATTTAATTCAAACAGTTAATACAAAACATAATTGCCTCTCATCTTTTTGTTTGGAGGCTGTGTTCCTAATAATGACAATATTGCACAAGATGAGGATACATGTAAAAGATTCAAGTGTGGCTGGTTAGTATTGTTGATTCCAGTGCAGCTTCTTCTTCTTGTTTGGAGTATAGATTTGATAGTACTAGCAGTGAGTTTGGAAATGATTATTTAGCAAATATGGTAGTGTGGAGGTCGTAAGTATTTGTCTACTGATTGGGAGGGTTATATTAGTCATGAGGGTCAGAAGTTTGAGGGTACTGCTGTGTGTTACAAGAAGGAATCAGATGGCTGTGTGAGTGGCATGTGCATGCTGTTAATTCTAATGTAAATGGATTCTTTTATATTAGGAATTTAAATAACGTACACCAATTGCACTGGTTTGATATGAGAGAAGAGAAATAAGGCAAATGGGGTCTAGTTTGGTTGTCTTTCAATTGTCAAGGATAAAGTTCGTAGCAATCCTTTGGTAAGGCCAATGAGCTGATTACTGATTTGAAGGAAAATTATGGATTGGATATCCCTTATCATGTTGCGTGGTATGGGAAGGAGTCGGCTACTAAGGATTTACATGGTGATGAGGAGTTGTCTTACTGCTCACCTGCCTTGGTATGTGGATGTTTTTGAAGGCCAGCAATGCGGATCTCATTGTGTGATTGACTGTGGCGATGATGGTTCTCGTTTCCAACGGATCTTTATTATGTTTCAAGGCCTCCATTGATGGTTTTCGATGGTGTAGGCCTATGCTGTCATTGATGGTACTTTCGTCACAAACAAGTACAAGGGTACTCTTCTAGGAGCTACTGCAAAGAATGGAAAATAAAGGTATGTAATGTAATGATGTAGTTGTTGACTTCCATTGAGTGGTATGAACAGTATAGTTATGCAAATGTAAATGCTGTAGTTGTTGACTTCCATTGAGTGGTATGAACAGTGTAGTTATGCTGACTTCCATTGAGTGGTACTGACAGTGTAGTTATGCAAATGTAAATGTTGTAGTTGTTGACTTCCATTGAGTGGTATGAACAGTGTTAGTTATGCAAATGTAAATGTTGTAGGTGTTGACTTCCATTGAGTGGTATGAACAGTGTAGTTATGCAATGTAAATGCTGTAGTTGCTATACTGTTCATACACTGCATCTGAGTATTTTTATATGCATTGTAGTTTTACTCTGCTTCATGTGGTAACACTGTTATAGTTCAAACTAACTAATACAGTTCTCTGTTTCTTGTAGAGGTATTCCCTTTTGCCTTTGCGATTGTATCTGGTGAAACTGTGGACAATTGGAGGTGGTTTCTGCAAAGGATATCTGAAGTCTTGGTGGATGAAGGTAGGCACTTACATTCATTTCTGATAGGCATGGTGCTATTATCGATGCTGTTAGGACTGTTTTTCCTTCTTCTCCCCATGGTTTTTTTGTCTATATCATTTGAAAACAACTTGAAACAGAAGTATCCGCATTCTGTTGGTTCCTCTTTCAAGGATCATATTTATGGCTTTTTGTAAGTTGTGTATGCACCGACTGTTGAGGAATATCAGGAGAGGTTGGAAAAAATTAAGAGATGAGGGCGGTGCAACAATATGATAAGTTTTTGGCTGATCTTCCTGTCCAAAATTTTGCTAATGCATTTTTTTCCGGGAAAGAGGTATGGGGAGGTTAGTAATGCCTGTCCGAGTCGTTTATTCATGGATTAAGGAGGTTGCGTAGGCTTCCAATTTATGAGCTGATGGACACTATTAGATCAAAATGATGGAGATAATTTCTAGGAGGAAGCTTGCATCCGAGAAATGGTGTAGTGTTTTGTGTCCGGTATTAGGATGAGTTGAAGAATTTAGCTTCAAAGGGTCGTCATTGGAGGATATGTCGTGCGAGTGAATCTGTATTTGAAGTTCATGCTGATTTGAGTGTTATGGTCAATTTGGACGAGAGGCTTTGCTCCTGTTATCAGTGGCAATTGCTTGGGTTTCCATGTCAGCATGCAATTCAAGTTATCCATCATTCCGGGTTGTGTTTGTACGACTTTGTTGATGAGTATTACAAGGCAGACTTTTATAGGGCTACTTATGCAACCCCTATATTTCCCATACCTGATATTGAGAAGCCTCCTCCTGGAGATGTTGTTCTTCTGCCTCCTCATACAAGAAAGCCTCCGGGACGACCTCCAACAAAGTGCTTCAAGTCAAGCAGTGAAACTAAAAGGCAAGTGAAGTGCAAGAGATGCGGTGCTTGTGATCGTCATAATAGGAGGACTTGCAAGGCCCCTATTTGAAGTAAAGGTTCTGGAGTATAAAGAGTTGACTGAGTGTAGTTAGTTTTTAACTAGTTAAAGTGCTATGCGATTGATTAATGACAATCATAGTGAAGGAATAGAAATTGATATGGCAAGTTGTTAATATGGTGAAATAGCAGTTCTGCATTATGAATACTCTTTGACTTTGGTATTAATACATAATATTTACCATTTTTGGTATTTTGCAAATTTTGGTTTGGAAAGTTTGATATGAATTAAGCATACTGCGATTTGAATTATCTATAAATCAACAAACATGTTTAATGCGCGCTGTTTACATCATTCTTGAAATTACAAGATAGTTTCAATGACATAGTAATAACAAGATACTTCTATGACATAGTATTAACAATCTTATTCTATCATATAATACTAACTTGTACTTAGAGTTATTGTTATTTGTTGGAGTTCAACTTTTAGGTGTTTTAGTGTTATGGAGCCCGGTATTTCAGGTTACATACACTGTTAATTTACGTAATAAACTGGTTTTGAATAAGTACATAATTTGAATTTTAAAAATCAACCTTATTTAGTGTTAAAACCGGCACAATCCTACAAAACTACAATATAAGCAAGAATTTTGGCAAAATTTTGATTACAACTTCATTCTTTTGCATTTGTCTCTTCTCTCTCTTTGATGGGAAATCCAACTTCTTTCATTGCTCATAATCTTCATGAGGACTTCTTTCTCATTTCCCAAACCTTTTCTTTGTTGAAATCTGATTCTATTGGTTGGTCTTTGGAAAGCTGCTTCATGAAGTGCATGACAAAGAGCCACAATCATTGCTGCATAATAGAGATACACATGCAGGAGTTAGTTCAGCCCTTTTTTTAGTTGAAGAGGATTTAAGTTTCACTGTTATTGCTTAACTTACGAATTGTTTGCTTGTTGGGGACATTCTCTGTTCTCAGTCAGCTTGAAGTTAGTAGTCTTTTGACGAATCAGATACTTCAATGTCCGAGTATATTTGGTGTAAGTTTGATGCTGGCAAGTATTTTTGCAATCATTTTAGCTGAAGCTTCATTCAGCCCTCTCGGCTTCTTGGCATCAAAATCAGGAATCGAGATGAGTTTTGTCTTCAGTGATGTTGCAGCACATTCCTTAAGAAGACAGAGGAATATATTTGCTATCTCAACCTGCATCATAGTCAAGTATGTACTTAGTTTCCTTTAAATTTAGTGTCCTATGTATTAACAGTGTTAATCACCCATCTTACTTACCAAAACAATTGCCTTCTTGTGATAATATTCGACAGTTTTTTCTGATGGCCTGAATGAGTTGAAGTGTGTCCACGTTGCTGCACCGGTGTCAAAGACAAGCAGCGTATGGTGGTTCTCATCTGTAATTGGTATGAACACTCTATCAACTCTTCCAATATTTTCTAGGAGTGGCATATAGAAAGCATCATATGTCAGCTTGTATGAAGCACCTCGCAAAAACATCTGCAAAAGTCATATGTTGGTAATTAGTGAGCATGTTGATAATATAATTTTGATGTATTAGATGTGATCTTACATAGTTATCGGCGGACAAGTAAGCATTTTTTTGTTTCTGAGTGTTCTGCTTCGCATCATCATTAAGGGCCTCTCCATAAGCATCGATGATTAGTGCAGAAATTGGATAATCTCCAATCAGCTTTTCAATGTTATGTTTGTACAATATTGTCCTATTGTTTAGGTAAAAAGCGTCCCTGCAACAATAATGTTGTTCAAATAATAATTCAGCAAATGAAAATCTCATAACAGTTTAATAACAAGACAGTTCTATGACATTGTATTAACAGTGTAATTCTAGATAGTTCTACTACATAGTATTAACAGTGTAATTCTATGACAGATTGGCTTACTCATCAGAATCAGATGCAGTTTTCCAGTAATTTTCCAACTTCTTCTTTGATATTTCATCCAGCCTGTTGAAGACCCATACATGTGCAACTGAAGGTATGCATTTTGTCCTTTTTTTTGTTGGCTGCTTCATCTTCGCTTTGGCTTGCTCTTTTTCGGGCTTTCTTATGTGCTTCGGGGTATGTGTAATCTTCTTTTTTGCA
>BJCG01001547.1:0-29928 GCA_005406145.1 Prunus yedoensis | reverse complement strand
TTGAACTTGGTTGGGACTCTGAGACAGATACAAGATCAATTAGAACAAGTATTCTGAAGCTTTACATATGTGATTAAGATATTCTATTTAAGCATTGAAGTCCTAATATAATTAAAAGGTTGGACATAGTCATCCGGTTACTTGGTGATTAAGTTGAATTCTAATAGGATTGTAATGGGAGAGTCCTATTAGAATTACACCAACTAAAGCTCATTATAAATAGGATAGGTCCCTACCTCTGTCAAGCATCGAATCACAAAAGTTCTTGAGCCCCATTGAGATAGAGTGAATATAGAGCTTGTTAAAGAGGTGGAAGACTTGTCTTACTGAAACAATGGTTTCTTCTACAGGTATTTTGTGTATTATTTGTATGTCTGCTAAGATGTTATAAGACTAACAAAGTGCTGCAGAGACGGATTCAATCAACTGATATGTCGTATGGCACATTCGTATTTGTGAGAGATGTGACCAAAAAAATTTCAAATCTAACATAAGAAATTAACGCAAGGTTTGAGTGAAGCATCATAAAATATCATACATCTTTGGAGACAAATAGCTCAATCAACCCTTTGCACTTGGAACCAAAACTCTAGTCCCATCTCTTTCCTGCAAAATGTAAGTAGAAGTATACAGTTACATTTAATTATATGTTCAGAAAAGGACTTTCTTTTGGAACTAGCTAGGAAAAATGGGAACTTGCGCTCACTACCATGGCACTTGAATCTCTGTTGGAAGATGAGTTCAACCAAATGGGCTGGTTTGATATTAATGGATGTGCATAAGTCCTGCCCATGAGCAGCCACGGTTAATGATATAAAAACACTAATTAATTTATTTTGTCAAGATATGTATGGTAATTGGTAATTATCATTGAATGAGTAAACAAAAATGCTAAAATGAAAAGGATACATAGGTACCCAGAGTCTAAGGACAGAGAAGAAGGAAGCTGGGCAAGAAGATCATAGGAATTTGTTCTTGAGTGCTGCATGGAAGGACTAGATAAAATGGAAAATAAGTTCATTTCCTCCATTAGTCTGAGTGTTCTCATCAGCCCCAGAAAAACAACAATCCATCAACTCAATAAACCTAAAAAAAAAAAAAAAACCAATCTAAAAATTAGTCACAAAGAGAAACATGAATTAGTAACTGTTAATTAAAACGTTTCTCTAAACCTTTGGTCTTCACTCAATTTCCAAATAACACAATATCCCACCCTTTCAAACCCACAAGGGGCCTAAGCCTCTCAGTCAGATTTTGCATAATGATGGCATATCTACAGAGAATTTATTCAATAATGGATATTTCTTTAAGGAACAATCTATCGAATCTCATAATATGCAGAGATAATAATCTTCCAAAAGACACAATAGACCTCAATTTCTGAAATTCTTGTTTCAATAATTCCTCAAAAGCTCCTTCACCCAGCTAGTCATAGCCAAAAGCTCCTCAATAGCCAGGCGTGGCCAAAACCAAAAGTTCCAGCCATCTGTATAAATAGAAACCAAAAGGCATAAAAGTAAGACAATTTGTAATCGATATAAGTGAAAACAATAACCGATTACAGCTAGCCAACATGCTAATCTAATGATTCTAGAGTAAAAAGTAGAATCCAACCACTTTACCCACATGCAAAATAAGAAGAAAAACATATTCGGATCAAACACTTTCCTCAAATTACACCAACCAATAGTGACAAAAAAAAAATCAACAATTATAATGCAACTGCAAGCCCATTCCCAGATCTTTAATATTGACTGATATGAAATCCACAGTAACTGAGTCAAAATGGTACTCCTTAACGATATGGCATGAAAATTAGAAAATACTATCAAGTAATGAGCCAAGTTTAGACCCCGCATTCATAACATTGTAGCAAATTCACAATCAGACCATTCAAACCAACAAGAAGAGAAACTAAAAAGAAATCATTCTAATTATGGTAGCAAAACTCACAGACAGAAAATAATCCCCAAGGTACTGATCCGCTAGGCAAATCATGTAGCTAACCAATTCAAAGTTGCAATGCCAAAACCCACATCTAATACTAAACAAAGCTGCTCTCTGCTTTCCATTTCGTAACAAAATAAAAATAACCAAATCAACTTAAATGTCTAAGCATCACCCAACAGAAGAATTCAGCATCAATGCCCGAATGCAACACAACATGCATAACACAATTATTGGATGAGTGCTGCTATTTCCACCCACCTGTCCTATTTACCACCCGCCTTATCTTCCCACCCACTATGTAAATTTGAAAAAACACAATCCTGTCTTTCCACCCACCATTATTCCTAAAACACCCTTAAATTTTTAATTCAAGCAAATTCTCTTTTAAGTTAAAGAGGTCTGTTAATGGGAGATAGGATGGTAGAGAAGGTGCAATAATGGGAGATAGGAGATTTGAAGAATCGCCCATGGTTACAAGGTTTGATATTTGTGATTTGGATTTTTTTAACTTTTTTTAATTTTAAGGTTGAGGCAATTGTTTTGGTTTTTAATCCTTTCTCTAAGTCCTTAGAAGTCTTTTCATAAATGGGTAAATTTATCTTTAAAAATTTTAAAGATAAGGTGGGTGGGAAAATAGACAGGTGGGTGGAAATAGCTATAAGGTGATTTTAGCAAAAACTACAAAAACCCACATAAATCAGGCAAAAAAATTCGAGCTTTTCTCGTTCTTTTTCACTTTCCAGAAAATTTTATCAATAACCAAACAAGGAACTAGATGAAAAATAAAAAGACAGATGCCAAAGGCCGTACCCTACTCATCTTCTCCATCAAATTGTTGAGTGGTTCGCACTGGAGAGGGGTCCAGGGGACGCTGATGATCATGGATTTGACCAGCCACAGGGTGCAAAAGCCCAGGTCAAGATCAATCCAACAACTCATATCCAAACATAGCAAGTGAAGGGCTAGGGCGAGAGGACGAGAAAGGAGATCTGTTAACATGAAACGAGTAGGTCAGAGAGAGCACCCCAGATGAGAGAGAGAGCTAAGAGAGAAGAAAAAGTGAGAAAAAATTGTTGAAGTGGCCAAAAGTATGTATTTGTAGGTTATATTTGTAAATGTGTGGGTAAATTTGGATTGCAGTGGCATTCAGCGTTATTTCCCTTTTAATTTTATATAGATTTAACAGTGTTAACTTAGCCGTTTAAATTGGAGTTTGATTTGTCATACCTTAAGTCGTTAGATTATTGGAACGGTTGATATGTAATGAAATGCGGGTAAATGCACGGTCATTAAATGCAGAGGCTCGAGATATGGGGGAGGGGCAAACTCACACACACGGGAATCATAAGGGCTTAAATCTAGGACCACTTGGTATCACAACAAAAGGACTACACCAATCCAACTAACACCCCATTAGTAAATAGAATTTCTTATTTACATGTGCGTAAGTGACCCTTGCATCCGAAACAATTACACATATAATAGTCATATAGATTAATTACTTGAAAGTCATTAGAAATCTAATACTTTCCTTATTCTACTTAAGACGTAGTAGAGTACAATAATTTTTTATTTTAAATAATACATAAATATAGAGAACTCGTTTTTATAGATGTGTCCTTTGCATACCAGAACAAGAAAACTAGTACCAATAGTTAATGCATTTTATCATACAAATGTTGACAGGACCCGCTCCAAATTTCTCGAAATCCGCGACAAATCCTAAGTATTTCCAACATCAAACTGATGTCGGGCCCACTTACTAATGTTAAAGCCTCTTTTCCAAATCTAGGAAAGAGGGACGAGACTTTCTATTGAAATTTCAGCAGAGTCTCCCTTAAAAAAAGGACTTTTCCAAATTGTTAAACATGTGTTTGTGCCTAATAAATCACGGCCATAAACTGGCCGAAGGCGCCCCTTTCCTCTGCCCTTGCATTTGCTCGCAAATCTGAAGCGCAGCGTTCCGCCAAGATGCTTGGCCTTCCTGAAGACAAAAGAGAAGTTGCCAAGGCATGATCTTCTCGGCCTCGATTATAGGCCGAGGCCGAGGCCGAACAAAATCACGCCAAAGATATTAAGGTCAAATCATCACGTGATGACAGGGTCCCATGCTTCATTTAATGAAGCAACGCCTCTGTTTATTGCAGCAAACCCACTGGCCACAAATAAGCATTTAATGCACAAGGGAAGGTGGGAAGTGACTGAAGTCAGGATTTGGCGACAGAAAGCAGAGTGATTAGACGCAGACATTCTCACAAGAATTCTTGCAGCTTGAGAGATCGGGTGACTAACTATCAGAGCAATAAATGCGTCCCCACGGCCAGTTGCGCAGAAACCACGATTAGGGCGGCGGCCGAGATTCACCGGGATTCATGGGGTCACACCACCATACTTCACGATCCCAAATGTCGATTGGACTACCCACTTGCTCTAATCAGACTCCACTATGCAGGATTTCAGCCCTCGATTACTCACCCAGGAACTCTCCCTATAAATACAAGGCTCAAGACCACGTTCAAAGGGTTCAAACACCAAACCAAAGCCTCCCACAGAGCAACTTATATTTTCCTGTAATGCACTTTCAATATTTTACTTGCTTTCCTAGGAGTAGCATTAGTTTGAAAGGAAAATCCATTCATCAATATATCATACGACCCTTGATTTTCAAGGCGCCGGAGCACCATCCCTGTTATTCGCTCATTCACCCCATATATCATACGACCGTCGCTCACTGAGTAACGCGCCGGAGCACCGCCCGAAACCCACCATCAACACCATTACTAAACGGCCTTGTAGCTCAGGCCGTGGACCTAACGGCCGAGATTAGTTCCTCTCTCGGCCACAATCGTTTGATCAGGAGTCAAGTCCACACAGGCGCATCACTTAAACACTTCCATCCACATCAACATCTCGACGCACGGTAGACCGTGTTGGCACGCCGCGCACAACCGCACCGCATCCAAAAGCAGGAAGCCACGTGTTAACGCATATCCGCTCGGTCCGGAACTCCAGGCCGTGAGATTTGCGCGGTAGACAACATGTCAAATCACAATAATATAATCCCAACGGCAGCATGCACAATACAATAGCACACAATTACATAGTAGGCCTCTGCCTTACATCAACCTTAGCATGGGCGATAATGAGCGATTCTACAGAATTTCGGTTTACAAATGCAATAAAGTTCAACGAAAATAAAACAATTTAACGTGGCCCTATAGAAGTTCGGGGCTCGGTAATGCAAGTCTCGGCTTGGCCGCTCGGTTTAAGTCTAGCTATTGCTTTGGGGGGGGGGGGGGGTTTAATAGGTGTTAAAACAGAAAACGTGCGAGTGGACAAAAACAAAGTTTGGTTATATTTGAAAAACATATACTAACCAACCGTTTGGAAAATGATACTAAAAAAATGCAATTGAAACTATTCATACGTAATCAATGTGAAATCGAAGTACTCTCACATCCCGATATAATATAATAGTATCCAAGTCAAATCTTTTCACTTCACCCAACCCGTTCCCGCATAGGCTTATAAAACGGAATATGTAAGAATGGCTTTTAAAATAGTCAACGTGTATATATATATATATACAAATATATATAGTTATATACATATAGACCACAATATCTCATACTGTGTAAATATATAAATTCCATAAGTATACAATAATATAATATAATATATATATATATATAGAAATTCTCTTATGCGGACATCCGGACATTATTATCGTGCGGACGCCGTGTATTTTGTACTACCCCTCTCTACTTTCCTGCCTATTTACAATAGAATCCGCACGATAATAACGTGCGGAAATTCGGATAAGAGAATAACTATATATATATATATATATATATATATATATATATATATATATATTGTCTGCCGCGCAAATCTCACGGCCTGGGGTTCCGGGCCGAGGGGATTCGCGTTAACACGCGGTTTCCTGCTTTTGGACGGGGTGCGTTTGTGCGCGGGCGTGCCAGCACGGTCTACCGTGCGTCGAGATGTTTGAAGTGGGCGAAAGTGTTTAGATAGTGCGCCTGTCTGAACTCGTCTTCTAATCAAACGATTGTAGCCGAGAGAGGAACTAGTCTCGGCTGTAAGGTTCACGGCCTGAACTACAAGGCCGTTGAGTGGTGGTGTTTGGTGGGTTTTAGGGCGGTGCTCCGGCGCGCTACTCAATGAGCGGCGGTCGTATGATATATGGGGTGAATGAGCGAACAACAAGGGTGGTGCTCCGGCGCCTTGAAAATCAAGGGTCGTTTGATATATTGATGAATGGATTTTCCTTACAACTAACACTACTCCTAGAAAAGCAAGTAAAATATTGAAAGTGCATTACAGGAAAATATAAGTTGCTCCGTGGGAGGCTTTTGTTTGGTGTTTGAACCCTTTGGAAGTAGTCCTGAGTCTTGTATTTATAGGCAGAGCTCCTGGAGGGGTAATCGAGGCTGAAAATCCGCATGGTGGAGCCTGATTATGCCAAGTGGGTAGTCCAATCGACATTTGGGATCGTGAAGTATGGTGGTGTGACTCCATGAATCCCGGTGAATCTCGGCCGCCGCCCTGATCGTGGGCTCTGCGCTTCTGGCCGTGGAGACGCATTTATTGCTCTGATAACCATGCCTTGGTGATTTTTCCTTGTTTCTCTGGAACGCCAAACACCTTGACAAAAACGCTGCGTTTCAGCTTGAGGCCGAGAAGAGAAGTCCCCCCGGCCAATTTATGGCCGTGATTTATTAGGCACAAACAGTCCCCCCGGCCAATTTATGGCCGTGATTTATTAGGCACAAACATTGCCCCCACATCCCTGGATTCTTCGGCCTCGGCATGAGTGGGGGGCCGAATGGATTCCAAGGGATGGACCCTTAGCCTTCCGAGGTGACTGACAACTGGGGCATTAAATGCGCAGTCCAGTCGGCGCATTTAATGCTTCAGGCACGTCCTGTAGGCCATCATTGCCCAAAGCGTCGCTTCGTTTTGTCAGAGGAAACGACGGCCTCTGGGCTTTCGACACGTCATCGCGCCTGTTTGGTGCTGACAAAACGTTACGTCTCTCGAGAGAGACATATCCTTTCGTTTCGAATTCTAGCGCCAATATAAAAACCCAAACTCTCTTTGCTTCCTCCCTACGCTTTCAGAATTCTCAGACGCCCAAGCTTGCCAAAAACCCTTCTCTTCGAGCCTTCAGACTTTATCAGAAATTGTGTTTCTCGTTCGTAAGTTTTCCAGCCCTTTAGACCCTGCGAACCTTCACCCTCTTCTGGATTTCCTTTCAGTGTCCCTCACGTTCACCACTTTCCTCTGCATTTTATTTCTCCAAAACGCCCAACTCACATATGTTTCAATGGCCTCCAGTGCTTCCATATCTGTCGAAAGTCCGATCCCAAACCTTTCAAACTGAATTCGAGGCCATTTGTCGAGACATCCAGGGCTCGATCCTTCCAAACATCCTTACACCCTGGGCCGATGATGATGGTGCCCTTACCGATGCCTGTGTCCTCGGCCCCTCTGTTGAGGGTGGAATACCGGAAAGGCTCGTGGCCCTCCTGAAGAACGACCTAACAGATCACTCGGCCTTCGACGGGGGGGATTTCCAAGATTGGAATGTTATCAGGCCGCAGCAACAAGGCCTACCGTGACTTCAGATTGGGAGAAGTGGCTGCCAAGGATGGAAGCATTTTCTTTGGCCAACAATGGAAGGATCAAGGCATCTACCACTTGATCAAACTGTTTGAGCAGCCGCTGGTCAAGGATCGGTCGCTCTTGGCCGCGGCCTTGTGCTTCTGGTCGTCGGCCACCAATACCATGAAACTTCCGGTTCGGCATGATGACGCCGGACCGTATTGGGACATGGCCGCTCTGTTTCGGCCTTTCTCCTCTCGGCGTGGAAGTAAACGCCGCCCTTGTTGCCCCCGAGGCGGCGGGGAGCTTAAAAACCATGTGGCCGACTCTTACGAGAGTCAGTGGGAACAAGGCGAAGAACATGCTTAACTACTCCAGCTTCTATAGCACTTCGGCGTGGAAGACAGCCCTGAAGATGACGCCATCACCCCCCCTGGTGAAGTCGAGCACGCCGCATTTCTGCTGTATTGGCTGTGTAAGTTCGTCTTCTGCACTCAGGCGAACAAGGTCACCGTGGAGTTTGCTCATGTGGCCGATTATCTTGCACAAGGTGGCAGGCTAGCACTCGGCCCCTATCTCCTCGGCCAACTCTACCGCACGCTTCACGATATCGTTACTGATGGAATGAAGCCGAAACATGGCGGTCCGCTGTGGGCTTTCCAGTTCTGCTGCAAGCCTACTTCCCCGAGCTGAGGACGGCGACCAATATTAGCGACGCTGAGCCGCTGGCCAATGCATTCGCCCGCGCCCCTAAGAAGCATAACACCTCGGCCTTTTGTTACAAATTCTTCTATGGCTTGGCCGAGAGAACCGGTACGCAGTTCCGAGTCTGCCTAGCTCGGCCGTTCCCGCTATTCTTGTCGCACGACCTCTCAGTCGTCCCTGATGTTGAGACCGAAAATGATTGAAGGAGATCTGGGGCTCCTTGCTGGTTTCCGCGCGACCTTCACTGTGGCATGTCCAAGGCCGGGGCCGAAGTTTACCTGCCGAACTTCGTGGCGCGACAGTTCGGTTTGATCCAAACGGCCCCACTTCCTCCTCTGTCAATCAACCGCCTCTCGTCCTGGAGGGCCGATGTCTCTCAACAGCACGGCGTGGCTAACATCACCTTCCAGCTTCAATAGGGGATGACCTTCCTGAATCTGATGCCGTGGAGGCGCCGCAATGCGTATGACGAGGATGGAAGGGTCTGGTACGAGGAGTGCATCTCGGCCAGGTTTATCCGGCCATATGGGGAGGCCGCGAGGGCGGCCCTGAAGAATGCAGATTGGGACCCTCTTACCCCCAAAGGCACCAAAGTGAAGAAGGTATTAGCCGGACCCCCTCGGCCAAGTACCGCAGCCGTGGTCGCTCCTAGAGCAACGGTCCCTTCGTCGGCTGGAGCAGCAATCGCGGCTTAGACTACGGCTTCAACCCTGTCTGCGCCCCCAGCCCCAGGGCGGCGCCTGTGGTGGGGGCGCGAAAAACGCTGGCCCATAGGACCGTGCCGTCCTTCCCCGTCGGCTCGATCGGCCGCTGCCATTGGTAAGCTTTGCACGATTTTATATTTATATATTTAATATTCCTTGCCGGCCTCTCAAAGCCACCTGGTCCTTGGTGATCTCATTTCTCTCTCTTTCTTCATACACAGCCCCGGGCCGTAAGAGGAGCCGAGAAACGTCAAGTGCTGGGGCCGCACCGGTGGAGGCTGCGCCGGCCAGAGTCGCCGCGGTAGAGATGGCGGTGGTGGAGCGACCGAGGAGAGGACCCTCTTTACTTCTTCGGAGGGCGGAAGTGAGGAGGGAGTCCCTTCGGTGATGGTAAGGGAAAGTTCCCCTGTGGCCGTAAGCATTTCTCCCTTGCCCTCTTTTCCTTTTGTTTTTTCGAGGTCGCCCTCCCCTTTTTCGTATTTTGATAGTATGGCTGGTTTCCAGGACGCGGTAATAGTCGAGGAGGAGGCCGCGGCTGAGATGCCGGTTGAAGAGGAGGCTACGGCCGAGGGGCCGGTGGTGGTCGAGGAGTTGGGAGCCGCAGAGGTGGCGGCTGAAGAGGAAGCTACGGCCGAGGGGCCGGTTGAGGAAACGACAACCACCGAGATTATGGTTGAAGAGGCGGCCGTGGACGAACCTGTAATTGAAGAGGTGGCCGCCGATGAAATGGTTGCAGAGGAGGTTGAAGAGGAGGCCGTTGATGAGGGGGCCACCGAGGAGGTCGCCGAAGAGATTGCCGAGGAGGCCACCGAAGAGGTTACCACAGACGTGCCTGCTGAGCCGTCGCGGCCCGCTCCTCGTCTCCCGAGCGGTATTTCCTTCCGCCTGGTAAGAGTTCGCTTTCTCACACTTTGGCTTTATTGCTCTCCTCATGGAATTTCGCATGATACCTTTGACTGAAATTTTTGATTCCAGCCTCCTCAGCTGCCGTCGCCATCCTTCACGGTTGCTACGACCATGCCCCCTGCGCCGTCGCCGCATGACTCGATCGTTGTGGCAGAGCCGTTGGTAACTGGAGCCATGGTCGTGAGTGTGCCGAGCCTCCTGCGGACTACTTCGGCGGCCAGAAATGATCTCTCGCTCGCCGTGAGTATTCAATCCTTCCTTCTTATTCCTTTATGTCCTAGCTCATCATTTCTTACCTAAACTCTTCCTCATACGCAGGAGGCTACCTCCTCTGACGATCTTGATGAGTTGTACGCCAGGCTTCATGAGGAAGGAGGTAGTTCGGCCTCAGCTCCTCTGGACGAGGATTCCACGACCGTAATTGAGCGGCTCCGGAGTTCCTTATTCTCGGAGTTAGAGAGATGACCGCTACCGGGGCGCTCATGGAGTTCAGGTCCTGTTTGGACACGGCAATGGCGATCGGTCTGCTGGACTCGGCTCAGCTGGATGAATTGCAAGCCCGTCTGGCCGAAGGCGAGGAGATGATTGGTCGGTACGCTGAAGCCGTGACGAGGATGGCCGAGGGAAGCTCGCTCGAACAAGACCTGGTGGAGATCAAAGAAAAGGTCGAACCTGCAATGGCCCGATTGAAAGAAAATGACCTCGTTGTTCAACGAGAGAATGAAGAGCTTGCGCAGGTGGAGGCCCAGATTGCCGAGCTCCAGGCCCGTCGAGCTGTCATTCTTTAGCGCCGAGATGGTGCGGTCACGACCGGACGTGAACTGAAATCTTCGGCCAAGCAGATCCTCAAAGCTGCGACCGAGACGAAGAAGGCCCTGGCCGAACGTAAGCTGATCAGGACGAGGTGGCAAACGGACATTGACGGTGGGGACATCGCTTGGAGGAGGATCACCTGTCTGGTCTGGGGAATGTTCAGCGAGGGAAGATTTGGGGCCAAACCCTGGGCTCCCTTGATAGGCACGGTTTCTCGCAACCTGGTGCCCCCAACTCTCTTTGTGTCAAACCGTCTTTCAAGATAGGTCGGAGGTTTTTAGATTGATATCCTCGGCACGGCCTGCTTAGCCGCGCATTGTTTTGCGGCCGTTCTTGCTGGGTTGTTTGAGCCGTGGGCTCGGTCTCTGCGACCGAGCCGCTCAATTTTAGGACCCCGTGTGTTTGATTATGGTAAACATGATCCGCCGGTCCTCGGAGCATGGCTACCTGGTCCTGTTGATCTAGATCACGGCAGGGACCTTGGTGCATTTGGGCCGTTGTCGGACTGGCCGGGTTGTGTCTTTGCAATGGTAGTACAACAGCCAAGGTCCTCGCGATTGTTTTGTGATGATGTTTTGGCCGCGTTATTTTGGCCGGATTGTGCTTGGTCGGCCAAAATATGGGTCGGGGCGAGACTCTGGACTGTAGATACTGCAGGGCTACTTCGTCCTGATGCTCTGGCTAACGCGTGGAATGGGCCGTGTGTGGCTTTTACCGTATGGATTAGCCCAGAATCCGTCCTCGTGGGCTGGTGCTGCCCCCGGCCATCGGTTGGTAGCAGAGAATGCTGGCCGTGGCCTGATACTTCGGTGCGGCCATTAACGCCGAGGCTACCGCTTTCGCCGTATGTTTCGTTCTCTTGGCCTCTCTGTCCAACTTTGGGAGACGCCGCGGGTGAGGTTGTCGGCATCCCTTCTTGAAAAAATGTTCGCAACTCGGAGGAGAATCTGTCCACTGCGGCCATGAAGGATGTCTCTATCCTGTAGGCCTGCTTGGACATCTGTTCTTCCATCACTGCCTGTTTCTGTATGGACTCGGCCAGGCGGTCCGTCGTGGTAGGAACGTTGGTTTCCATCACAAGTTTTGACAAGAGGTCCCACTGGGCGTGCCAAAAGTGTCTTCGGTGCGGCCGTTAACACGCGGTTTCCTGCTTTTGGACGGGGTGCGTTTGTGCGCGGGCGTAACCAGGGGATAGTCCAACGCCACATGTGATAAAGTACTAACATAACCAAATGTGCCCACATGCCGGATAATCCAACTCCACATGTGGGTACAGTAACCAGGGGAGGGTACTTAGCATGGTGCAATCACATATTCACATAATAATCCACAAAGTACCCCAACTCATATCAATCCCTTACCCAGTTAATAATCCACAAAGTACCCCAACTCATATCAATCCCTTACCCAGTTATTTAAATCATAGAGTGAATGACAATTTCTCAACAAATATAATCCATATTCAAATTAATTATAAACCTCAAATATCGAAATAGTCAAAATTTCCAAAATTAAAATATATATAATCACTCCATAGTCAGAACAATCCATTTTAAATGCATAGTAATTTAATCGTTGAAAATAATGCTATTTCAAAACAAAGTCCACTAAAAAAAAATCTGACGCTGCGTGACCTTGATAGGGTCTTGCTTGCTGAGTGCGCTGACTCGGAGTACGTATTGAAGGATACGAGAACTAGATTAATTAAAATACTTTGAACGAGAATTTTAAAACAACTCCTAGTTTTCCCGAGATTCAAGTGTGTGTGTATGACGAACGAGAAGTTCCTAAGGTCCAACTATGTATTTCCAAAGGTGAAATAACCTCGGAAGACGCTCGGCCAACCGAGTGGTGAAACATCCCAAACTTGGTCAACCGAGCTCGCTGTTAAGCCTATTCTTAACAACTAAATGAGTTATTAAAAACAGCAACTTTAATTCTCGCAAGTGCATGAACCGTTTATAGTATAGCTTATGTAAATACAAGGCGATCCCATGGAGAATGGTAACTTGGTTCCAACTTAAATTACTTAGAATGCTGGAAAAACAGAAAATAAAGAAACTGACTAACTAACTAAGGGCAAGGTCGAATTCAACAATGCCTCTTGCTAATTACTCAAGGTCTAGGACAAAATCCTAGCACCACACACGCACTCGAAATAGGGGGTTTTGTTGTTGAAATGAAAACAAGAAAGTGAAATGAAAGTGCTGGAAAGTAAACACTTGGCAGCAATGAACAAGTTGTGAAACAATGATTGTGAGGTGTTAGAGCCTTGGAGTCTACCACTAGTCTTCTTATCCAAGTTATGAATGCATAGAAATTGACTCAAGCTTCATCAACAATAGATTATCGCATACAAGCCTATGGTATCTAGGTGCAGGATGCATGATTCTCCTAAGGCATGTGATTGTGCATGGTATCTACACAACACGTGATCTCTAATATGCAACCTAAGCATGGTATCTACTTAGAATAAAGCATACAATAGTCATTAAGTTCCTTGAGAATATGATAATCACACAAGTCCTAGAACATGGTATCTGTCCTAGTCAACCTGTGGTTATTAACCCCTTGAATGATTCTTAGGCCATTCATGTGTTGCTTGTGAAAGGAGAGTAGAATTGGTGAATATAAACCCCTTCCCAACCTGTGCTAGATGCATAAATCCTAGTTAGCTACTCCAAGAAAACATACATCAAGCACATAATAAACTGGAAGTTAACAACTTGATAATGAAAGCAAGGAAATCAATTAACTATGAAACCATCCATAACATTGAATACTCATAACTAGGGCTTCATCCTAAGCCCAAACTAAATGGATTAGTTAAACATAACTATGAATACAGAAAATAAGAAATACATAGATAGAATAAAGAGAAGAGAAGAACTAGTTGGTGGCAGCAAGGTAGTTCCCAGGATAGCTCCAAGCTCTCCCTCCTTTGCAGCTATCTCTCTTCTCTCTTTGTGTTGAATCTGAATGTGTGTATGAGAGTAATGGATGAAGTGAATGTGTGTTTTGAATGTCCCTCTGTTTTGCTGGAGCTCTCTATTTATAGAATGCAATTTCGTCCTCCCTTTTGGCTGGTGAAGCACACCTCACTCAGCTGCTTCCCAATTGCCTCAGTTTTGCCCAACAAATGCTAGCTGCTCCAGCTGCCCAATAAATGCTAACTGCTCCAGCTGCCCAATAAATGCTAGCTTGACTTTTGTTCATCTTCTGATTTCCCAAGCTGATTTGTCTCCCATGTGTGGTTGCTCTTAAGTGTAGCACATGGCTCCAGGGATGTGGCCACATTAAATGTGACGGCAGCCACTATGACTTTTCTGTGAACTTGGTTGCGTGTTTCACGTGCTAAGGGCTCCAGATTTATCCAATTGGGCTGACATTTGGATATGTTATAATAGACACCCATTGGAACAACTTCTGTCAAGGATGTCTCCTCATCCGAGCTGTGTACGTTGCTGAGATGAGGCATGCAAGATGACCTACGAAACTGGACTGACAAGGAGTGTGGCCCAAATTGGGTCTGTCTTTGAGCTCATATTCCTCTAATCCCAATCAGCCCAAAACATGCAGGGATAGCATCAAATGTGATCACTTGCTGTCTTAACCTGCAAAACACACAAACAGAGGTAAGTGACTCAAAATAAAGAGAAACTAAGCAAAATCACTAAGTAAAGAAGCCATGCAAATGTATGAAATTATGAACTTATCACCCGCGGGGCCCATGACCTCTAATTTCTAATCTGAAAGTTCCTACGGGTTCAATAGAGTTTACTAAGCATGTCCTACAAGTTTGGTCCAGATCGAGTGGTCGGATTGCTCGTGATCGCATGATCGAACGGTCACCGTTTTACCCAAACTTTGAGTCATTGAATCAAAGCATCTGGGACTCCAACTCTCAATCCGCGAATTCCTACACGATCCTAGAGGTACCTAGATCAACATATGTGGAAATGGAGTTGATCCAATAGTCCGAACATATAGAATTCGGATAACGCCTAATATGCGTAAATCTAATCGACTACCAAACGATAACCAAATTCAAATCCGAGCATATCGTCGTGCTCGGGACAACATGGGGGAATATTTTAGAACCAAATGGGCCACCCAACCATGGCCCATGCGCCTCCACACGCACAGGTATCGCGTGGGTGGCTTGAGAAAATTCCGGCAACAGGAAAATTCTCAAAACACCCATCAATACCTATACCTAAGTGATCAAGTCAACTAGTGGAGCAACTTTTGTTCTTGGGCCACGGCAAAAAAGTGGCCGAAACTTGCCGGAAACTCGAGTGGAAAACAGGCCAAAACTTAGGTTGTAAAACGAGTTTCAAAACTTCAAAATCGATCCTAACCAACCCAACTATTAGCTAGATCACGTTGAAAAATGAGAAAGCATACCTGAATTGACAAAATGGTGGCCGGAATAGTCGGAAACGATGGCATAAAGTTGAGTGAAATCCAACAGTTTTTCGAGCTTTTCCGGCAGATGAGGTGGCTGGCTACGACGGGGATGGGGCAAGACGGAGTGAGGGTGACGGGCTAGTTGTTTTGGTACCGACCTCGTCGCTTGGGGTGGCCGGAGGAAGAAACTGCCGTCCAAAATGTGGCCGGATGGGGGGGTTTGCCGCGAGGAGAGAGAGAGAGAGAAAGGAATCTGAGGTTTTTAAAAATCCACTTCGAAATAATTACGGTTGTGCCACTGCACTTCCGTTGATCGTAACTTCGTCGTTACAACTTCAATTCGAGCCCACTACGTGACTACGAACTCGTATTGACGCGCTCTACGCAATGGTGCCATTCAATTTCCCAAAATCCTACTGATTAGGAAGTGACCAAAATAACCCTATCCCAAGGGCAAAATTGTAATTTAATAATTAAATAAATTAAATAGTTAAAATGGATAATTAAAATTGGGTCGGGGTGTCACAACCTACCCCCTTCTAAAAATTTCGTTCTCAAAATTTCGTACCTGTCATTCGAAGTGGTGAGGGTATTTGGCTCGCATCTTCGAGTGTATGTCGTACTAAGTTTGACAAATGTTGAATGGAGTTTTGAGGTGGCTCACCTATTTTAGCATTTCAAAATTGTTGAAGCTATTGAAAATGCTCATAGTATTTCCTAAAAAGAAACAGAGTATAATAGTTATTTAATTATACAAAAAAAAGTAATTTTTGTTAACATGTTGCTAATGACCCTTGCATGCCATTACAAGAAAATAATATAAACAATGGCACATACATTGAATTATAAGATATATACTATTAGCAAGTAGCAAACAAGGTCTAAAATATTGACGGTATCGGAAATATCGGTAGTCCAAAAACATGGAAATTTCGATGGAAATATCGGGATATAATCGATATCGATAAAAATTGAATAAAAATCACGGAATTGTAAGAAAAACTTGGAAATTTTTATTGAAACTTTGGAGGATGTTTATTTGGTCAATTATCTATTAGTTTATCACAAAAAATTGGAAGGAAATGCATTGCATGATGGGTTTACTACAATATTTTACACTTTATACATTGCATGGTAAGATACATGCTTGAGTGACTTAGTATCACATTAAGTTCCTATGAGGTTCACATTTTCACAATCTTCATCATCTGTATGTGTAGAGTAAGTGTATTGTGAAGAGTAGACATCCTAGTTGCCTTCGGTTGAGTCAGCACACATTTGACAATTGCCCCACGAGTCTTAGGGATATCCGGACCGTGCGGAGCGAGGAATGTAGATCATGTGGACTAAATGTCCCCTAAGTCTTGCGAGGATTGTGGCTTGGGTTGACTTTGTGTTTCCGAGGCCTGCGAGGATGGGTCACACTACGTGACACAAGGAATTGACGGAAATGAGGGAATTAAATATAAGCTCATGGAATTGATGGTTATATATATATATAATGGGTACACTTAGGTGGAAAAGATTTATTTCTTTATAATGTTTTCTAAAAATCTCGATGTTTTGAATGAATGCATGATTAATAATATATATGTAAATATGCATGTTTTAGGAATTCTTGTACTAATATATAAAAGGAATAAAATTGAATTTTCTAAATGGTTTTAACAGTGGGGTTAGTATGTTAATACTTTATTTTCCAAAACTTTATTTTTGTCCACTCACACTTTTAAATATTTGTGCCCCGAGGCAGTAGGCATGAACCAGAGCACCACCACCGGGCATTCATCATCACTCTTCCTTCTCTTCCCACTATGTAGGATATATTTTCGTTTCCGCACTTCTTTGTAATTAAGTAGATTAGTATTGCTCTGAAATTGCCCTAGAATTCTGTAAGGCCTGAGGCCGTATATTTCTGTTGTTGGATAGCTTGATTGTAAACTTGATGCATGCTGAATGTTGGGTTTATAAAATTGTAAACTTGATGCATGCCGAAAGGTGTCGGATCAAACCCTAAAGGAACTTACGTTTTTGTTATGAGGACAATTTGGGCAAGTTTATTTGGCACCTACCAGGTGTCGGATACACACAGGGTTCATCGCAGATTCCAAAGTGGAATTTGGGTCGGGTCCTGTCAATTAGAATATCAAAACATAGGCACGCCTAGTGTGCCATTGGTCTTTAGAAATGTTTCCTTGGTTGAAGAAATATTCCTTTGCCCTATCTTCTTTTCCTAGGAACTTGTTAGCTTGGGAGACCACACTCTTGGTCTTAGAAATGTTTCCTTGAAACTTGATAAGGCATGCTTAACCCTTTTATGGGACAAACCAACACTCACATGCATGTCACACACACACTTCACATGCCCTGCCCCACCTTGGAATCCTCTTGGTTCCTCATGCAATTATATTATTTATTTTGGACTTCTGTGCAATTACTTTACTTTGCGGTTTGGTCTTCAAGTCTTTAATTAACTGCATATTGTTTGTACCCAATTTTGGTCAATGGACCAAAAATGGTTCCCTCCCCAAAAAGAGCGTGGCCAGGGCCCAAGACCATTAATTGTCTGTAAGTTGTATTTTTCAAGAGGACTTTTCTTGTTTAAAATAAACACCAAGACAGGACCAAAACCGAAGCCCAAGAACAGAGGGCCCAAAGCGATTGGACTACTGAAAAATAAAAATCGGAAACTGTTCCAACCCACGCGAAGTTGGAGAAGGACCTTCAACATTTAATGACGATTTGACTTTTCCCTCTTCCAATAAGAAAGCCAGCCGCCTAAGGAAGCCACCAAGCCAGGTAAGAAGCCAACTTGCATATCAAATCGCCAAGTACAAAACGCTTCAGACCAAAGAGCTGTTTCGAAGGACCGGCGGTTCTCGTCAGAAAGTCCAATCACCCCCACTATGGACCGGTTCAGGACGTCAAGTCAGCAAGCTGACTTTGGACAACAGCCAAACATCCTCGCTCAGTCATCATCACTTGAGACCTCCCCTGCTCCTATAAATAGAGAGCTTCCAGCACAGAAGAAGGGGACTCTCTCTCCAAAAACCAGACGCAACGTCTTGTAAAACACTCAAAAGTACTCAAGATATTCCAGTCAAACTCGCTCGGATTTCAGATAGCCAGACGACTTCTGTGTTCATCTTTTTATTTCTCTGCCATCTTCATGGTATGACTAACTTCTGAAAATGTTCAATTGAATTTGTATAATTTAGGCCGGCTATAAACCTTAGATCACCGTGATAATGTATTTCATAGTTTGAAACCAATAAACATGGATCTTTACATGTTTTCTGTCGTTGATTTAAGAACCGAATAAATAAGAATGTGTCTACCACGCAAATCTCACGGCCTGGTGTTCCGGGCCGAGGGGATATGCGTTGACACGTGTCTTCCTTCTTTTGGATGCGGTGCGGTTGTGCGCGAGCGTGCCAGCACGGTCTACCGTGCGTCGAGATGGTGTTATGGGTGAAATGTTTAAGTGGTGCGCCTGTTTGAGTTTGACTCCTAATCAAACGACTATGGCCGAGAGAGGAACTGATCTCGGCGTCAGGTTCACGGCCTGAGCTACAAGGCCGTTTAATGGCGGTGTTGTGGTGGGTTTTTGGGCAGTGCTCCGGCGCGCTGCTCGGGAGCGACGGTCGTATGATATATGGGGTGAATGAGAGAGTAACAGAGATGGTGCGTCGGCGCCTTGAAAATCAAGGGTCGTATGATATATTGATGAATGGATTTTCCTTACAGTCTAACACTACTCCTAGGAAAGCAAGTAAAGGTATTGAAAGTGCATTACAGGAAATATAATTTGCCCCGTGGGAGGCTTTTGGTTTGGTGTTTGAACCCTTTGAACGTAGTTTGAACTTGGTATTTATAGGAAGAGCTCTTGGATGAGTAATCGAGGCTGAAATCGACAGGTGGAGCCTGATCAGAGCAAGTGGGTAGTCCAATCGACATTTGGATCGTGAAGCATGGTGGTGTGACCCCATAAATCCTGGTGAATCTCGGCCACCGCCCTGATCGTGGGTTCTGCAACCTCTGGCCGTGAGACGCATTTAATGCTCTGATAGCTGGTGACCTAATCTCTCAAGCTGTAAGAATTTTTGTAAGAATGTATGTGCTTAACCACTCTAATTTCTGTCGCCAAATCCTACGCTAGTCACTTCCCCTCTTCCCTCATGCATAAATGCCTTTTTGCAGCCAGTGGGTTTGCTAGTCAGAGGCATTACTTCATTAAATGAAGTGTGGGCCCCGGTTGCCACGTGGCGATTTGGCTTTAATATCCCTAGCCGTGTCTTTTCGTTCTTCGGCCTCGGCCTGCAGTGTCGCGGTCGAGGCCGAGATGATTATGCCTTCGCCGCTTTTCCTTTGCTTTGAAGAGGGTAAAACGCCTGACAGAACGCCGCGTTCTGTTCATGAGCAGGTGCTACGGCCGAGAAAGGAAGCCCTTCGGTCAGTGTACGACCGTGATTTATTAGGCACAAACAGAATGATGGAACTTGTTTTTAAAGAACTCTGTTATGTCTGTATCTGTATTTCTCTCTATACTCGCGATATTTAGGCATTTTCCCGTTTTTCATTTCATTTAAACTGAGAGCTCACAAAAGGTTTTTAGCCCGAATCAGGCTTTATAGTCTTGAGGGATATAAGCCAATTGGGCCCGAATTCACATAGTTGGGCCCGAATTTGTGACTAGCTCATATATAAATATATTTAAATTCAGATTCAGGTTTGTAAACCCGCGCAATGCGTTTCCTGACCAAGAACTTTGTCTTCTCCCTTGCTTGGATAGGTGTTGCTCGCACCAACCAGGACCAATATATACACAAGAGAAAGAATATTAAAGTCCTCTTAACTGGGGCATAGAAAAGAACCTATCCAGGCCAGTACCCCACTTGGAGCACAATGGCTTGAACAGAGGTCCAGAAAGAAGGCGCAAACTTCACAAAATACTCATCACACTTGCTCGCACCAGGTCTGTTGGACTGGTCTTACAACCAATAGTGGCACGCCTATAAAGCAGAACACATGAAATCAGAAGGAATCCGGAAGTTAAGCCAAGACAAGGGCTGGACTGGATTATTATCAACCTGATTCAACTTTCAATTTCATTGAATATTGAAATAACATCTGCGTAAGCCAAAAAGATACAATCGGGGCATTGGTGTCGGTCTAGCAGCTGCTGTATTCTTCCAAGCACGCCTATCACGACATCTGGCGAAAAGAATACTGTGACAGGAAAAAGACCAACATATTTTTGGCACGCCCAGTGAGACTTTCACTCGTGTATGGTGAGGAAGACCAGAAGGAAAGTCTATATGGCGGAGTCCACACAAGCCACTGACGAGAGAAACAAGAGGATCGTGGAAACGGAGTCCATGGAGTCTTCCACAAATACCCCTTTGAACGGCTGGAAAAAGCCATGAGAGAAGGTTTTCAGGTGATGACCAACTCCATGACCAACTCTATGAATCACATGTCCCAGAGCATCGTCCAGACCGTTGAGAAAGGACATGTGAACGCGACTCTACAAGGAAATGAGACTAGGGCTCACCTAAGTCAAATCTTCAAACGAATCATTCGAATGGCCTAGGAAGAGGACGCGCCCCGGAAAGAAAAAGGGCTCCGCGAAAATGAGAATACCTCTTCAGGGGTTCCAAAGTATTCTCCGGGCCAAACAAGCGGCCATGCTAACTCAACGTCTCCCAAAATGGTGGTGGGAAGTTCCTGTGGAACACCTTTTCCAGTTGTTCACACAAGTAAGCAGCCCATCTAAGGAACCGGGAGGCCAGCGGTTCACACCTTCTGGAACACCTCCCAAATATCAAGCTCCAAGAACCGGCGAGGCCGCCTTACCACAAGGACCCGTCCGAAAGAATATGTACGCCGAGAGATGGAGAGAACCTGCGGGATTCAACGTCCACATTGCCCATAATAATGGTAATAATGGGGGGTAATGGACGGGCTAGGCGAGATTATGCAAGGACGACCGAGCCGCCTCAAGATTCTGACGACGAAGACGAGGCAGGTCAGAACCCACAGGCCGCTATCGAACCTCCTCCGGCACTCCATCCGGATGAGGCCATACGAAATGAGATGGAGGGGCTCAGGCAGCTTTTTTACAATGGTCAGGCTGGAATCAGAAGGGCAGCTCGACCCACTTACCAGAAGCCCTACCCGCATATATCGATGATTTGCCATTTCCAAGGGGATTCAAAGTGCCAAATTTTAGCCTATTCAATGGGGAAGATTTGTACGCATCAACATTGGAACACATCGGGCGCTTTTCGGCCCAATGCGTAGCCAGTGAAACCCAGCCTCTTTTGAAACTGAGGTTATTCGGAAGCTCACTCTCAGGCCAAGCCTTCACCTGGTATTCAAATTTAAGCCCGAATTCTATCATAGGATGGGCAGAAATGGAAGGAGCCTTTATGGAGCAATACTATCGGCCCGAACCTGAAGTCACTATCAATGAATTTGACTGATATGAAGCAGGGAGAACACGAAACGGTACAGGATTTCATCGCCCGCTTTAAGAAGCTCAAGATGAAATGCAAAATCCCCATGGATGAGAAACACTTCATCAAGATGGCCCAGAATGCTCTCAGGCTACCCTTCGGAAGAAATTCGACGACCAGGAGTTCATAGACTTGCAAGACGTGGCTCAACGAGCCGGGAAATATGAGTTATTGCTTCAGGAAGAGGCGCAGAGGAGGAACAGCTCAAAACCTCTCCACTTCAAAAACCCGGTTCATCATCTGGAAGTCATCAACGAATTTGCTGAATCCAGCGAAGAGAGTGTCGGTCCGGAGGTATCGCTTGCAGAGATCATTCAAATAAAGAATCCGATCACTTGTAAGCAGTAATGATCGGAGGATTCGTGCCCTATAAGCAAAACATAAATCGTATTCCTTCGATCTCTCTAAAGCAGAAAACATCTTTGACGAGTTGTTCAAAGGAAGGTGATCAAACTTGATGAGAAGCACGTATTCCCAAAACAAGAAGAAGTGAAAGGCAAATTGTTCTGTAAGTGGCATAATTCCTTCTCTCATGCTATTAACAATTGTGTTCAGTTTAGGGATGCTATCCAGGATCTCATCAACGAAGGCAAGATCCTCCTAGATAAACCGACCACCCTGAGAGTTGATAACGAGCCGTTTCCCACTCACATGGTCGGAGTCAACTGGCCCGAGAGAAATAATAAGAGGAGGATTGTAGTAGATATTGAGAAAGCAGGAAAGGCCACCTCATCATTGATAGAAAGACCAAGAGCAACTATCACGGCCGGAATTGTAATGTGCAGCCGATGCAAATGCGAGTGCGAACTCGAGATAACTGCCGTAGGAGGAAACATAGACGAGCGACTACTTCAAAATATAGTCGAGACGGACCAGAATTTCCACAGGTCCGAAGCCCGAAGCCATGGCCCTTTTAGCCCACGTGGGGCCCGAAGGGTCATTATGAGAGGTTTCGGGAAACAAGCAGAAAAGTCGTCCAAGAACCAGCTATCCCGAGAAGGGCCGGGCATGTAAAACTAGAAGACAGAGACGAATGGCGCACAAGGTTGATTCGACCTGAATTCGGAGTGTCATCCGCCCAGCCTGGGAGGACGCATACTCAGAATGAAGGAAATAACAGACCATCTACCACATCTAATTCAACCAATGTGAAGACAACAGAGCCCGGTAAAATCGTAATAGTCCGAAACGGCAGATGGTATCTAGTGGGAAAAGGAGGCAAACCTGCGAGGGAACTGACCAACAACCCAGGCCCGAAGAGTCAGGAGGCAATACGGGAAGGCCCGAAGATATTTGGAAAACTATACGGGCAACCTTGACTCCATAGCCAACATCGATGACAGAGGCCGTGAAGTGCAAAGTAGAGAACGACCAACTACTGGAGTCCTTAGACCAAAGCGTCATCATCCTTCCCAGAGAACCAAGGAGAAAAAGAATCAGCATAACCAAAATCACAACACCATGCTTCAGCCGATCAGTCGCCACTTTACTCAAAAATACAAAGGCTCTCAACAGGCAAAACTATACTCAAGCGCCCGGCGAGGGCCGAAGGTGAAGACGTTTCGCGCAACTAGAATAATGAAAAGATAATGGCAGCAAAGCCCGAAGGCTGACCATCGAGGTCCGATTTAAAAGGTTATAATGCCGCAAAAGGCGATTCGGCCAAGTTATCCATGGAAGAAGAAGAAGATGATAACATGTCCGAAGAAGAAGATGACGACTGGCTGAACTACGAACTCAACCATGAGGAATTTAAAGCCGCTTTGGGATTAAAAATCGAAGGCAAAGAAGAAGGTGGGCAGCCTAATCACACCCCCAGCCTTGACATTCAGAACCCTGGAAGGGGTCCCCAGGAACACTGTCACGACAGAAAAGATTGCAGATCCAACAACACCTCAAAAACCGCCATAGAGCAGGGATGTCAAGAAGTCAACTTATGGAAGTTGAGCCCAATACCCACCACTCAGAAAACTATGCCTATAAATATGGTATACATCCTCCCAGCTCTCTATAGGTCAAAAGAGGATCAGCCAGGATATATGGAGGGCGATAGTCTGATTGGGGATCATCCGACCGCGTTGATCCACATAATTGATGATCATGATGAAAGGCCTGACATTTTGAAGATGAACGAGTCAAGCGCAGCTGGAAAAATAGAGAATTCGAAGGAAGAATTCCTCAGGTATTCTTCACCAGACCAACACGAGTGATGACAAAACGTTGAGACCCTTATTCATTTCCGCTAAATCAACGGCGTCCCTTTTAAGAGAGTACTAATCGATGGAGGAGCTGCTGTTAATATCTTACCATTCAAAAGGTTAGAAAAGCTGGGAAAGAATAAGGCAGATCTCATCCCCCAGATTTGACTGTATCTAATTTCGCGGGAACCATTACTACTGCCACTCATGGCATTCTGGTAGCCGAATTTGAAGTCGGATCTAAGAACTTGATGGTATCTACTTGGTGGTAGATAGCACGTCATCTTACAAGGCATTGATGGGAAGGGACTGGATACATTAGAACATGTCTATACCTTCTTCCCTTCAGCAAGAATTATTGATGTGGGATAAGAATTAGAAGACTACGAGATGACAAAGGCAGATCCACAGCAATTCTTGCCATCTGCCAATAGCATCGACGCACGGTTTTTACAACGAGGACATAGCTCCTCTTACCATTCCAGAACTAGTCAAGACGGCCACTCTCCAGTAGTGATGGCCCAGAAGTTCATCCAGCAGGGCCTCGTTTTTCGGCAGAAGAATGGGAAAGGCCCCAAATATCCTTCACCAATTCCCATAGATAAACAAGACCTACAAGAGCAAGAGCCGTCTCTGGTAAAGGAATCTCTAGCGGAGCGGCCACAAACAGAAGAAGCAATGCAAGAGGAATTAGGAAACGAATCCGGCCCACTATATGGCTGAATTTGTTTCTGAAGACAACTAGACCGAATCGGCCGGGCTAAATGAAGAAATTCAATTGGGGCCCACCAAACTCAGCATGACAATCTCCAGAAATTCAGGACCCTCTTGAAGAAATTAATTTGGAACTAATGAAGATCCGAGGCCAACATTCATCAGTGGCCTCTTGGATCCCGGCATTAGGAAGAATTGATTTCTCTCCTTCGAGAATTCTGAGACTGTTTCGGACACACACTCGAATTATATATAGACGACGTGTCATCAAATCAAAGGAACAGGATGAGCATGTGGAGACCTCAGGAAGGCTTTCATCAGAATGAGGAAGCATCAACTAAAGATGAATCTGAAAAAGTGCGCCTTCGGCGTCCAGGCGGGAAACTTCCTGGGTTTTCTGGTCCATCAGAGAGGCATCGAAGTAGACAAGAATAAAGCCAAGGCAATCATCGACGCCCCCTGTTCCCCGTAGCAAGAAAGAATTGCAGAGTCTGCTCGAAAGATCAATTTTCTCAGGAGATTCATCGCCAACTTGGCTAGGAAGGTCCAACCCTTTCTTCTTTGTTAAAAATAAAGGACAAAGATCCATTCCTATGGGGGCCGATCCAGTAGGAAGCATTCGATCAAATAAAGCAGTACCTGAGCAACCCACCAGTCCTCACGCCTCCAAGAAAGGGCGTCCCTCTAAAATTGTATATTTTTGCTTCAGATAATTCTATCGGTAGTTTATTAGCCCAAGACAATGTAGAGGGCAAAGAACAAGCTGTGTTTTATCTAAGTAGAATATTACAAGAGGTTGAGACCCGTTATTCTGCTATTGAAAAAACTCTACCTTGCACTGTATTTCACAGCAGTAAAATTACGACACTACATGCTTCCTTTTACTGTTCATATCATAGCCAAAACTGATCTCATTAATACATGCTCAATAGACCCATACTAAGGGGGCGATTGGGAAAATGGATTCTGGCTCTCTCAGAGTTCAGTTTCAGATACGTTCCTCAAAAGGCAATTAAGGGGCAGGCTATTTCAGATTTTTTGGCCGCCCATCCTTGTGTCGAAATTGAGGATTTAAGCACCATGGAAATAGCCAACCTAGGATTCCCACTCGATCAAAGAGCTCCGAAGCTGGAAATCAGAAACGTTTTTGGAAAATTACCAGGTTAACAAGGACAAATCTTAATCCCTGTAAAGACCGTCCAGATCAAACCATGGAGACTATTTTTCGACAGATCGAGGTCAGAATCAACAGCTGGTGCAGTATTGTCATTGAAGATCCATTCGGAGCCAAATATGCGTATTCATTTCAGCTCGATTTCGACAGCACTAACAATAGGGCCGAATATGAAGCTCTGATTATCGGCCTGGAAATGGTGCTAGAACTTGGGGTAACCCACCCGGAGGTCTTTGGAGATTCTCAGCTGATAATCAAGCAACTAACAAATGAATATAAATGCAGAGATCCGACTATGGCAGCCTACTATGTCGCAGCCCGCAATCTGAGCTCTATGTTCAAGGATATAACAGTCAAATACATCCCAAGAAATGACAACTTGGCTGCCAACGAAATGGCACAAATAGCATCTGGCATCCAGATACAGGAGCACCAGTCCGAAAGGACCATTAAAGTGCAGAAGAGATCCCTACCTTCGATCCAAGGGCCGAAAGGACCGAAAGGACCATTAGAGGAATGGATCTTGAGATAAACGCAAATGTAGTGCAAGCTGGAGATTGGAGAAAACCCTGATTGATTACCTGACTAACCCATCTCCAAGGGCGAGCAGGAAAGTTAAATACCACACTACTAAATTCCTAATCATGAATGGAGATTTGTTTCGACGAACTACTGAGGGGATCCTTTTGCGATGTCTAGGACCGAAAGAATCTATGAGGGTTATGGGAGAAATCCATGAAGGATCCTGTGGTGCTCACCAATCCGGAAAAAAGATGTGATGGCTGATCAAGAGATATGGATATTTTTGGCCAACTATGGAAAAAGACTGTTTTAACTATGCCAGAGGTTGCGAAGTTTGTCAAAGGAATGGTCCGATACAGCATCTACCAGCTGTTCTCTTAAATCCGATTGTCAAACCTCGACCTTTCAGAGGATAGGCCATGGATTTTGTAGGCAAAATCGTACCTAGTTCAAGCAACGAACATACATTCATTATCGTGGCCACTGATTATTTCACAAAATGGGTGGAGGCGAGTGCAGTCAAATCCATTTCTTCTTCAGTAGTGATCACCTTCATTAAACATCACATCATACACAGGTTTGGGATCCCAGAAACAATCACTACTGACAGAGGCACATCCTTTATTTCCAAGGAAATCCAAGACTTTTTAGACGCCTACAGCATCAAGTTCGTATAGTCTAGTCCCTATTTCCCACGGGCAAACAGTCAGGCAGAATCTACCAACAAAGTTCTGATCAACATCATCAAAAAGATGGCCGAGAACAACCCTAGGGACTGGCACGAAAGGTTGTCCAAGGCGCTTTGGGCGGATCGGACATCGAAGAAAACATCTATCGGTACTACCCCCCTTTTGCATTAACATACGGTCACAATGAAGTTCTGCCAGTCGAAATCAATTTGCAATCTCTACGCATAGAGAGACAACCTGACATGGATGACACAGCTTATGTCGAATCCATGATGAAGGAATTAGAGGAATTAAGCCCGATTCGTGTCAAGGCCTTGAATCATCTCATGGTTGGTAAGCAGGCGGTGGCTCGGGCTTACAACAAAAGGGTCCGAGGAAAGATGTTCGAAGAAGGAGAACTCGTCTGGCGTGCTATTTTACCCCTAGGAACCCATGTGTCTGGATTTGGGAAATGGAGCCCAACTTGGGAAGGTCCATTTGTGGTCCACAAAATCCTAGGGAAAGGGGCTTATCTACTGCAGGATAGGGACGGAACCCCCCACTAGCACCCTATAAACGGACAATGGTTAAAGAAGTTTATTCCTTCTTTATGGGAAACAACAGGCATCGATCTTCGTAATGATTAAGGAAGAATAACACGACACAAGATCTTGTATGCTAAGATATTGTAGCAAATTACCCACATTAAGGGCGATCATATATGGACAAAAGTTTTTCAAAATTCTATATAGCCCATTTGCAGTCTCATCGTACCAAGTTAATCATTCATCAATATAAGCAATTAAAGGGCAAATAAAAGATTAGAAAAACAGCAAAGGCGTCCGGGACAAGTTAAAGAAAGTTACACCAACAGATCCAACAAAGTCTTGATCTTGTCCGAAAAATGCAGCACGTCCACACGCAACCGATCGATGTGAATCTTCTTCAACTTTTCACCCCACAGTTCCAGCCCAACATCCATGTCCGCCTTATCCAAATCTTCTTTGGCCAAGGATAGAGTTGTGAGCATTTGATCCGCCGTATCTTGAAGTTCCCCCTTCTGCACTAGCACCCTCGCCAATCGGGCCTCTGAAGTCTTTAGACGCCAACATACGTGCTTCAGCAGCGCGTCCTGTTCAGCTAACTCCTGGAGCTGCGCTTCCATCACACTTTTCGCTTGAGCCAGCTCTGCCTCCAATCCAGGAAGAACATCGGACGTTTGCAACATCGGATCATCGCGCTTGAATTTGCCAACAAGGGTTTCCAAATCGGTCTTGGCAGTCTTGCAGAACGTTTGCAAAATTAGGACAGGCACGGCAAATGGAGTCTAGAGCATTGGAAACTTTGGCACCTTGCTCATCCGCCACCTTATCCTCCAAAGGAAGCGCCAACCATTTTCCAAGCAATATCTTCGCTCTTGCATTTAAAATGAAGGTGCTGTCAAAGCTCCCAGTCCCTAAGCCTCCAGGCGTCTTCGCACTCGCACAACCAGAAGAGGGTTCAGCGGCAGGAGTGGAAATTGGTATTTCGGGCTCATCTTCTCGACTCGGGGGCATCATCATCTGGGGCATTTCCTTCTTGGCCACTCTTCTCGGCCTGAATCTCTTCTGTAGGGCCTTCTGCCACAGGAACAAGCTTCTTCAGGCAGCCCTTCCTCAAGACCACAATTTCAACTGGAGTAGAAGAGTCTGGAGTTACCTGCAACCAACCCACATGTCAGAAGATATTAACCAAGGATCAGTATACAGAAACATTTATTCGGACCACACCACAGTCCGAGTGTCTACATCACTTGCGCATCCTCCTCGGACCTCCTTTACTTGTGGGGCCAGCCCGGCAACTGAGGGGACCAGGTCATAATCGGACCACATCCAAGGGTCATCATCAAGTTTCTTTTGGTATGCAAAAGCATGGATACATTGACAGGGTGCGAGTATGTTGACGACAAGAGGGCTGGTAAATTGTGGTCAAACTGAATGGATGCCTTAACAAATGTGGGGTTATCAGCCCTCGGTGATGGGGGTATTAAAAAATAAAAAAAATAAAAAAAATGAATGCTGGATTGCGAGATTGCTTCCATCTAGACAGTTTGGATACATAGTTCTGACAACATCTGCTGGCATTATGGACCATGAGGAGGCTAGGAGAAAGAATGTCAATGGTAAAGTGCTTGGTTGCTTTTACTAGGCAGGGTTTATTCCAGGAATGAGCCTTGAGTTTTCCCGCTAATGAAAAGCTTTTGGGTGTACTCTTGAACATCATAGGTTGCTTCTATGTTTCAATTTGTGTTTGTTTTGAATGCTAACAGAGGTTTTTCCTGGAATGTTATTACGTTTTTTTTTTTTTTTTAAAAAAAAAAAAAAAAAAAAGGGGGAAGGGTCATCATTTACCTCAACAGCAGAACCAATTTCAGTAATTCGTCCCCCGGACCCACCACTAAGCAGAGCAACGTCTGGCGGCGGAACCATCAGAGGAGTAGAGGAAGCAGCAACCTGCGCAACGAATCATAAGAGTAAGCAAACCCAAGACAAGAAAAGAGACAGAAGCAAATTGTAAAATTCAGAGGCCCACCAGAGCAATCCCAGGAGCCTCGACAGAAGAGACCTTAGCTCGCTTACTTGAGGCCACCTTGGATTGAACCTGTTCCTTCACACCGCTCCCAGCTTCTTCTGGCTGAGACCTTTTCTTGGCAGCCACGCGAACACCTGTTTTGACCAATAATGGGGTTAGAACTTGGAAGCACAAAAATGGTTTATCCAAGAGTAAATTTTTTTTTTTTTTTTACCTTGGGGAGAAGAAGACGGAAGGTCACTGCTGGCTTGCGAAGCAGGAGGAATGGGAACTCTTTCCTTCTGTCTCCGCTGAACAAGAATAGGGGTCTTCGCTCCACCGGCGCTCCCCTGCCTCAAAATGGTTAATTGGCTGGGCGTGCAGAAGGACTGATAGTTGACAGAAACTACATTGGAAGATAAAGATAATTATGAACACATTAAGAAAAGAAACAGAAACACAGCTCTTACC
>BJCG01001546.1:0-47378 GCA_005406145.1 Prunus yedoensis | reverse complement strand
GATGGTCGGGTACTTTGCCATTGAATGGTGTTCCACACTTGTGGAGTGGTTTTTGCCATGTCCCGGAATAATGGGCACATAGATGCCATACGGAAGATCTTCCGATGATTGGGTTGCCACATATAACATCACTTTAACCAAGCCAACTCCGGGATGAAGGCTTGGGGCATCTCCAAATGGATATGCTTCCTTCTCTTCCTCCGACTGTAGTGAAATATTTCGAATTCATTATAATGTTTTTGTGAATGGAACTTTGAGGAGTGGAAGAGGAGAGAAATGAGAATATGGGTTTTGTTGGTTTTGTCTTGTTTTGTTGTACCGTTTTTAAAAATTGTTCCACCTGACCCTTTTAAAGAAACTGAACCCAACACCCTAAAACTGAACAGAAGAGAAGGAAAAATGTCATCGAAATGCAAAGAGAGTCAGACAATCAAAAAGTCAATTAATGTTTGTGCCTAATAAATCACGGCCATGAATTGGCCGAGGGAATAACTCTTCTCGGCCTCAAGCTGAAACACAGCGTTTTGTCAGGGTGTTTGGCTTTCCAGAAAAACATGAGGAAAATCGCCAAGGCATGGTTATCTCGGCCAAGGTCCAGGCAGAGGCCGAGACCGAACAATCTCGGCCAAAGGCATTAAAGTCATCATCACGTGACAGCAGGGTCCCACGCTCCATTTAATGAAGTAAGGTCTCTGTTTATTGCAGCAAACCCACTGGCCAAGAATGAGCATTTAATGCGCGAGGGAAGGTGGGAAGTGATTGGAGTCAGGATTTGGTGACAGAGATCAGAGTGATTAGACACCAACATTCTCACAAAGCTCTTTGCAGCTTGAGAGATTAGGTAATTGGCTATCAGAGCAATTAATGCGTCTCCACGGCCAGAAGCGCAGAACCCACGATCAGGGCGGCGGCCGAGATTCACCGGGATTCATGGAGTCACACCACCATACTTCACGATCCCAAATGTCGATTAGACTACCCACTTGGTGTAATCAGGCTCCACCATGCAGATTTTCAGCCTCGATTACCCTCCAGGAGCTCTACCTATAAATACAAGACTCAAGACCACTTTCAAAGGGTTCAAACACCAAACAAAAGCCTCCCACGGAGCAACTTATATTTTCCTGTAATGCACTTTCAATATCTTTACTTGCTTTTCTAGGAGTAGTGTTAGTTTGTAAGGAAAATCCATTCATCAATATATCAAACGACCCTTGATTTTCAAGGCGCCGGAGCACCACCTTTGTTGTTCGCTCACTCACCCCATATATCATACGACCGCCGCTCATCGAGTGGCGCGCCGGAGCACCGCCCAAAATCCACCATACACCACCATTCAACGGCCTTGTAGTTCAGGCCGTGAACCTCACAGCCGAGACTAGTTCCTCTCTCGGCTACAATCGTTTGATTAGAAGACGAGTTCAGACAGGCGCACCATTTAAACACTATCAACACCTCAAACATCTCGACGCACGGTAGACCGTGCTGGCACGCCCGCGCACAAACGCACCCCGTCCAAAAGCAGGAAACCGCGTGTTAACGCAGATCCCCTCGGTCCGGAACCCCAGGCCGTGAGATTTGCGCGGCAGACACTTTTGGCACGCCCAGTGGGACACTTGTCAAGAAACTTATGATGGAAACCAACGTTCCTACAACGACGGACCGCCTGGCCGAGTCCATACAAAAACAGGCAGCGATGGAAAAACAGATGTCCAAGCAGGCCTGTAGGATAGAGACATCCTTCATGGCCGCAGTGGACAGATTCTCCTCCGAGCTGCGAACATTTTTTCAAGAAGAGATGCCGACAACCTCACCGCGGCGTCTCCCGAAGCTGGACGAAATGGCCGAGAGAGCGAAATACACGGCGAAAACAGCAGCCTCGGCGTTTATGGCCGTACCGAAGTGTCAGGCCACGGCCAGCATTCTCCGCTACCAACCGATGGCCGGGGGCAGCGCCAGCCCACGAGGACGGATTCTGGGCTGATCCAAACGATGAAAACCACGCGCGGCCCATTCCACGCGTTAGCCAGAGCAGCAGGACGAAGTAGCCCTGCGGTATCCATGGTCCAGAGTCTCGGCCCGACCCATAGTTTGGCCGACCAAAGGCGATCCGGCCAAAATAATGTGACCAAAACGTTATCACAAAATAATCTCGAAGACTTGGCCACTGTACTACCATTGCAAAGACACGACCCGGCCAGTCCGACAACGACCCAGATGCGCCAAGGTTCCTACCATGATTTAGATCAACAGAACCAGGTAGCCACGTTCCGAGGGCCGGCGGATCAAGTTCACTAGTCAAACATACGGGGGCCTGAAACGAGTGTTCGGTCGCAGAGAAACCGAGCCCGCGGCTCAAACAACTCAACAGGAATGGCCGCAAAACAATGCGCGGCTAAGCAGGCCGTGCCGAGGATATCAATCTAAAGACATCCGGCTATCTTGAAAGACGGTTTGACACAAAGAAGTTGGGGGCACTAGGTTGCGAGAGACCGTGCCTACCAAGGGAGCGCAGGGTCTTGCCCCAAGGCTTCCCTAAGGATTGCGGGCTCACCGGGCTCCGGAAAGTTTGGCCGTGGGCATTCCTCTGCATAGTTTGGCCAACGACCGGGGCACTAATAAACTACCCAAGCTGAGAGTCCAACTCCTTCGGGGTACCAGACGGCGGTGCCTAAAGAAAAACTATTCGCAGATTAGGCGCGGAGTCTTAGGAAATTCAAAATCCTCGAAGCTCCACGTTCACAACTCGGCTCAAGTTGAAAAGAAAATGGCGCCAAGGCCCTACGATAAGAAAGTCAAAAAGAAGAAAAGGGGAAGTATACATAGCCCTTACATATAGATAAAAAGGGTTATTATTTACACCAAAAGGGAAATATGTGTAGATAAATTTAAAAGTTTATAGTTATTTATTACACACCAAAAGAAAAAAAAAAAAAAAAATAAAAGGAGGAAGTTAAACGGCTGCTATTTGCCTGCCTAGGCCCCCTCGCTGAACATTCCCCAGACCAGGCAAGTGATCCTCCTCCAAGCGTGTCACCGCCGTCAATATCCGTTTGCCACCTCGCCCGGATCAGCTTACGTTCGGCCAGGGCCTTCTTCGTCTCGGTCGCGGCTTTGAGGATCTGCTTGGCCGAGGATTTCAGTTCACGTCCGGTCGCACCGCCATCTCGGCGCTGAAGAATAAAGCTCGACGGGCTTGGAGCTCGGCAATCTGGGCCTCAACCTGCGCAAGCTCTTCATTTTCTCGCTGAACAATGAGGTCATTTTCTTTCAATCGGGCCATTGCAGGTTCGACCTTTTCTTTGATCCCCACCAAGTCTTGTTCGAGCGAGCTTCCCTCGGCCATCCTTGTCACGGCTTCAGCGTACCGGCCAATCATCTCCTCGCCTTCGGCCACGGGCTTGCAATTCATCCAGCTGAGCCGAGTCCAGCAGACCGATCGCCATAGCCGTATCCAGGCAGGACCTGAACTCCATGAGCGCCCCGGTAGCAGTCATCTCTCGAACTCCGAGAAGAAGGAAGTCCCGGAGCCGTTCAATTATGGTCGTGGAATCCTCATCCAGGGGAGCTGAGGCCGAACTACCTCCTTCCTCATGAAGCTTGGTGTACAAATCGTCAAGATTGTCAGAGGAAGTGGCCTCCTGTGTATAAGGAAGAGTCTAGGTGAGAAATGATGAGCTAGGACATAAAGGAATAAGAAGGAGGGATTGAATACTTACGGCAAGCAAGAGATCATTTCTAGCCGCCGAAGTAGTCCGCAGGAGGCTCGGTACACTCACGATCGCGGCCCCAGTTACTAACGGCTCGGCCACAACGATCGAATCTTGAGACGACGGCGCAGGAGGCGTGGTCGTAGCAACCATCGAGGATGGCGACGACGCCTGGGGAGGCTGGAACCAAAAATGCAGTCAAAAACATCTTGCGAATTCCATGAGAAAAACGACAAAGTTAAAGTATGAAAAACGAACTCTTACCAGGCGGAAGGAAATGCCGCTCGGACGAGAGAGGAGCGGGCCGCGACGGCTCAGTAGGCACATCTGTGGTAAACTCTTCGGCAGCTTCTTCGGTGGCCTCTCGGCAACCTCCTCGGCGACCTCCTCGGTAGCCCCCTCGTCCACGGCCTCCTCTTCGAACTCCTCTGCAACCACCTCATCAGCGACCATCTCTTCAATCACAGTTTCGGCCGCGTCCGCTTCTTCAAACATGATCTCGGTGGTTGCCGCTTCCTCGACCGGCCCCTCAGCCGTAGCTTCCTCTTCAACCGCTACCTCTGCGGCTCTCAACTCCTCGACCACCATCTGAACGGCGGCCGTCTCCTGTACATGCGGCGCCTCAGCCGCGGCCTCCTCCTCGACTATTACCACGTCCTGGGAAACAGCCAGACTATCAATGTACGAAAAAGGGGAAGGAGGGCGACCTCGATAAAACAAAAAGGAAAAGAGGCAAGGGAGAAATGCTTACGGCCACAGGGGGAGCTTCCCTTACAATCTCCGAAGGGACTCCCTCCTCATTGCCGCCCTCCGGAGAAGTGAAGAGGGTCCTCTTCTTCGGTCGCTCCACTGCCGCCGTCTCTACCGCGGTGACTCTGACTGACGCGGTCTCCACCGGTGCGGCCCCAACGCTTGACGCTTCTCGGCTCCTCTTACGGCCCGGGGCTGTGATTGTAAAAAAAGAAAAAAAGAAAGGGAGATAAGATAATCAAGGACCAGGTGGCTTTGAGAGACCGGCAAATATATAAATATATAAATATAAATCATGCAAAGCTTACCAGCGGCAGCGGCCGATCGAGCCGACGGGGAAGATGGCACGGTCCTCTGGGCCAGCGTCTTTCGCTGCCCCACCACAGGCGCCGCCATGGGAGCCGGGGCCGCAGTCAAGTCTGGAGCCGTAGTCAAAGCGCGCGACCGCTGCTCCGGCCGACGGAGGGACCGTTGCTCTAGGAGCAACCACGGCTGCGGTACTTGGCCGAGGGGGTCCGGCTGATACCTTCTTCACTTTGGTGCCTTTGGGGGTAAGAGGGTCCCAATCCGCCATTCTTCAGGGCCGCTCTCGCGGCCTCCCCATCTGGCCGGATAAACCTGGCCGAGATGCACTCCTCGTACCAGACCCTTCCATCCTCGTCATATGCATTACGGCCTCCACGGCATCAGGTTCAGGAAGGTCATCCCCTGTTGAAGCTGGAAGGTGATTTTAGCCACCCCGTGCAGTTGAGAGACATCGGCCCTCCAGGACGAGAGGCGATTGATTGACAGGAGGAGGAAGTGGGGCCGTTTGGATCAAACCGAACTGTCGCGCCACGAAGTTTGGCAGGTAAACCTCGGCCCCGGCCTTGGACATGCCACAGTGAAGGTCGCGCGAAACCAGGAAGGAGCCCCAGATCTCTTCAAATCATTCTCGGTCTCAACATCAGGACGACCGAGAGGTCATGCGACAGGAATAGTGGGAACGGCCGAGCCAGGCAGACTCGGAACTGCGTGCCAGTTCTCTCGGCCAAACCATAGAAGAATTTGTAACAAAAGGCCGAGGTATTGTGCTTTTTGGGGGCGCGGGCAAATGCATTGGCCAGCGGCTCGGCGTCGTTGATGTTGGTTGTCGTCCTCAGCTCGGGGAAGTAGGCTTGCAGCCAGAATTGGAAAGCCCACAGTGGACCGCCGTGCTTCGGCTTCATTCCATCAGTAACGATGTCATGAAGCGTGCGGTAGAGTTGGCCGAGGAGATAGGGGCCGAGCGCCAGCCTGCCACCCTGTGCAAGGTAATCGGCCACATGAGCAAACTCCACGGTGACCTTGTTCGCCTGAGTACAGAAGACGAACTTGCACAGCCAGTACAGCAGAAAAGCGGCGTGCTCAACTTCACCAGGGGGGGTGACGGCGTCATCTTCGGGGCTGTCTTCCACGCCGAAGTTGCTGTAGAAGCTGGAGTATTAAGCATGTTCTTCGCCTTGTTTCCACTGACTCTCGTAAGAGTCGGCCACAGGGCTTTAAAACCCCGCCGCCTCAGGGGCAACCAGGGCGGCGTTTACTTCCACGCCGAGAGGAGAAAGGCCGAACAGGGCGGCCATGTCTAGCACGGTCGGCGTCATCATGCCGAACCGAAAATTCATGGTATTAGTGGCCGACGACCAAAAGCACAAGGCCGCGGCCAAGAGCGACCGATCCATGACCAACGGCTGCTCAAACAGTTTGATCAAGTGGTAGATGCCTTGATCCTTCCATTGTTGGCCGAAGAAGTGCTCCATCCTCGGTAGCCACTTCTCCCAGTCTGAAGTCACGGTGGGCCATTGTTGCTGCGGCCTGATGACATTCCAATCTTGGAAATCCCCCCCGTCGAAGGCCGAGTGATCTGCTAGGTTGTTCTTCAGAAGGGCCACGAGCCTTTCTGGCATTCCACCCTCAATGGAGGGGCCGAGGACACAGGCATCAGTAAGTTCACCATCATCATCAGCCCAGGGTGTAAGGATGTTTGGAAGGATCGAGCCCTGGATGTCTCGGCAAATGGTCTCGAACTCAGTCTGAAAGGTTTGGGACCGGACTTCGACAGAGATGGAAGGACTGGAAGCCATTGGAACAGATGTGACTGAGTTGGGTGTTTTCAAGAAGAAAGATGCAGAGGAAGGTGGTGAATGTGGAGGATACTGAAAGAAAATCCAGAAGGGGTGAAGGTTTGCAGGGTTCCAAAAGACTAGAAGACTCACGAGCGAGAGACACAATTTTCTGTTAAGACTGAAGGCTTGAAGAGGAGGGTTTTGGCAAAGCTTGGGCGTCTGAGAATTCTGAAAGCGTAGGAAGGAAGCAGGAAAGTTGGGTTTTTATATTGGCGCTAGAATTCGAAACGAAAGGGTATGTCTCTCTCGAGAGACGTAACATTTTGTCAGCACTAAACAGGCGCGATGGCGTGTCGAAAGCCCATAGGCCGTCGTTTCCTCTGACAAAACGAAGCGAAGCTTTAGGCAATGATGGCCTACACGACGTGCCTGAGGCATTAAATGCGCCGACTGGATTGCGCATTTAATGCTCCAGCTGTCAATCATCGCGGAAGGCTAAAGGTCCATCCCTTGGAATCCATTCGGCCCCTACTCATGCCGAGGCCGAAGAATCCAGGGATGTGGGGGCAATGTTTGTGCCTAATAAATCACGGCCATGAATTGGCCGAGGGAATAACTCTTCTCGGCCTCAAGCTGAAACACAGCGTTTTGTCAGGGTGTTTGGCTTTCCAGAAAAACATGAGGAAAATCGCCAAGGCATGGTTATCTCGGCCAAGGTCACAGGCCGAGGCCGAGACCGAACAAGATCTCGGCCAAAGGCATTAAAGTCAGATCATCACGTGACAGGGTCCCACGCTCCATTTAATGAAGCAAGGTCTCTGTTTATTGCAGCAAACCCACTGGCCAAGAATGAGCATTTAATGCGCGAGGGAAGGTGGGAAGTGATTGGAGTCAGGATTTGGTGACAGAGATCAGAGTGATTAGACACCAACATTCTCACAAAGCTCTTTGCAGCTTGAGAGATTAGGTAATTGGCTATCAGAGCAATTAATGCGTCTCCACGGCCAGAAGCGCAGAACCCACGATCAGGGCGGCGGCCGAGATTCACCGGGATTCATGGAGTCACACCACCATACTTCACGATCCCAAATGTCGATTAGACTACCCACTTGGTGTAATCAGGCTCCACCATGCAGATTTTCAGCCTCGATTACCCCTCCAGGAGCTCTACCTACAAAATAAGACTCAAGACCACTTTCAAAGGGTTCAAACACCAAACAAAAGCCTCCCACGGAGCAACTTATATTTTCCTGTAATGCACTTTCAATATCTTTACTTGCTTTTCTAGGAGTAGTGTTAGTTTGTAAGGAAAATCCATTCATCAATATATCAAACGACCCTTGATTTTCAAGGCGCCGGAGCACCACCTTTGTTGTTCGCTCACTCACCCCATATATCATACGACCGCCGCTCATCGAGTGGCGCGCGGAGCACCGCCCCAAAATCCACCATACACCACCATTCAACGGCCTTGTAGTTCAGGCCGTGAACCTCACAGCCGAGACTAGCTCCTCTCGGCTACAATCGTTTGATTAGAAGACGAGTTCAGACAGGCGCACCATTTAAACACTATCAACACCTCAACATCTCGACGCACGGTAGACCGTGCTGGCACGCCCGCGCACAAACGCACCCCGTCCAAAAGCAGGAAACCGCGTGTTAACGCAGATCCCCTCGGCCCGGAACCCCAGGCCGTGAGATTTGCGCGGCAGACAATTAATAACCTATTTGCATAGCCATTTTTAGGATTTTCCCGCCATTTTTATGTCATTGAATCAAATGTGACGGATTACTGACTAGTCACAGAAGGTTCCCATCAGATACTTTTTCATTTTCCCACACAAAACTAACCCTAGTAATGTTATTAAAATGTGATGGATGCTTATCCAACTAGTTGCTTTAATGAAATATAATTAAAATCTATATTTAGAGCAGTTTCCCCTCAATTTTCAGATTGGGTTTTGGTAGTGATTATATTGGTTTTTGGGGTAAACGGTGCCACAATTCTGACGGTACATGTGTCCAGATCATGCCCACCCACCCCCACCACAGAAAAGAAGGATATAATTCGATTTGGGCAGAGATGAGAGAGCTGTCCGAAGAGGTTTCAGTGAGAAGATCTGAGTGAGAAGGTATCAGTCCGAAGAGGTTTCAGTGAGAAGATCTGAGTGAGAAGAGGTACAAGTGAGATTCCAATATGTCATCTCCCGCTCAAACAAAGCGGTGTCCATACTGTGGAGCTGCAATGGTGCTTCGGGTTTCAAACTCAGATAAAAATCGAGGGAAGCCATTTTGGAAGTGCCTAACCTCCTATGTAGTTTTCATTTCCAGAATATGTATGGATGAAAAAAAAACTTGGTCTAACTCTGACACAATTATTTTGCATATATGATGCCTGCAATTAGGGAGCCCCAGTTGCAATGGATTGATGGGTTGATGTAACCTCCGCTCAAGCAGAGAACAGCAAGATGACACGATGATGCTACGTGCTGCATATGCTGAGTCCATTAAGGACTTGGTATTAGTTTTATTACTTTCTACATTTTCATATTATTTGTTTTTAAGACCAATTAAGTGCACAGTTCAAGGATTGTAAAAGTTTTCCCGAAAAAGACATGTTGCACGCACCACCAATGAGTTTTCAAACCCATTTTGTAATTTTTGTTCTTGAAATATGTGGATTGACATTTGAGTTTAAATTATTGTTTGAAACAAAAGCATTTTTGTCTAAAACCCAGCAAGAACTTTCCAAGACCGACTTTAAAAAAATAAAGTCATACGAAGACGATAAAATCACCTACAGGGCGAATACGATGCAATAATAAGACAATACATTTTTTTACAATTGCATAATTATTCTCTGTATATAGATTGTTTATTTACGTATACTGAAGGTTTATTGATTGTTTACTGCATGTATATCACATGTTATTCATCGGATATTGGATGTTTATTGACGTTTATTGATTGTTTACTACATGTATATCGCATGTTATTCATCGGATATTGGATGTTTATTGAAGGTTTATTGATTGTTTACTGCATGTATATCGCATGTTATTGCTCGGATATTGGATGTTTATTGAAGGTTTATTGATTGTTTACTGCATGTATTCGCATGTTCTTGTCCGATATTGAATGTTTATTGAAGGTTTATTGATTGTTTACATGTTTATTGAAGGTTTATTGATTTTTCCTGCATGTATTTCGCATGTTATTGTCCGATATGAATGTTTATTGAAGGTTTATTGATTGTTTATTAGTAGGAAGAACAACTGTTAAGTAGAATTTCCTATTCAATACGACTTCCTTATGGATGGTGAAATTGTGGACTGATGTATATTGCATGTCTATTGCGTATAGATTGCATGTCTATTGCGTGTATATTGCTTGTTTATTGCCTGTGTATTGTTGTTTATTCCTTTCGTAAGCAATAAACAATCAATACACACGCAATAATATACGATATGCACGCAATAGACAAGCAATATAGACGCATAGACAAGCAATATAGACGCACTAGACATGCCATATATATGCACCAATATACATTACTTTTATGCTACTAAGCTGCCCAAGACCAATAAATAAAAGAAAATCAACGAATTTATTAACCGATTATAAAGGAGAGAGGGATTCAAACCCCAGGGGCGTTACGGAAACCAATGGGGAGTTTTTATAGCATTGCAGTTGGGGACATTTTTCATGTGTTCTATAAAGAGGGCATGCTTGAATAAAACATTGGAGACGAGGGCATAGCCACCTATTCCCCTTACAGAATTACCTTATTAAGATGCTACCCATTGCGATTAAGTGAAGGCATGGTTGGCTTAAAGATTGGGATCTGATATTTGGAATGGTGGCTTGGATAAATCATGACATATCACTTTCTATTGAATTACACTTTAAAAAGCCATCAGTCCCCGGCAACGGCGCCAAAAACTTGTTGTGAATTTTAGACAACCTGAAAAATTGAGATTATTAAAGATTAGTCTAAACACAAATTATACTCGCAAGTGCACAAGGTCAATCGTAATATGCATGGCAAATACGAGGTCATTCCCACGAGGATTGAGTTCAACTTCCAATTAGTCTAACCTAATTTCCTTCACAAAATACTCTAACTACTCTAATTATAAACAAGAAATTAAACACATAGCATACTCACGTAAACACAAAAGGGATTTTTGAAAGAATGATTTAATTAACAACGAAATTAAAAGACAAAATAAGCAGAAAGTCACGAAACATAAGGAGAAATTCAAATTGATAAAGCACTAGGACAATGAATTCACCACTAGTAATCCGATCTATCCTTTATTCACCTACCTATTTACTAACCATTTGATGTCGCCGCTTAGTTTTCCTTTTTCATGAATTACCTATGGTATTTAGGCTAACTCGTATATTCCTACATGCAATTCCCCTATGGTGTTAGGTCAAATATCAACACATAGAACTCATTAAGATCAATGAAACCTCGAACAAGCATGTAAACCCTAGGAGTATGGTATTTACCCTAGACGAATTACAAATCCTAATCACATGAAGCAAGCCTCAAATTAAGTATGGTATTTACTCTAATTTGCATCCAATTACTCAATTAAAAGTCTAGATGGTGATCAAGCATCAAATAATCAACCAAGTTATTAAGCACAGTGATTAAGAATCCAACATCAAACGGCAATCAATAGATAGGTAAAATAAGAAAACTAGATTATCATACTAGGGCTACATCATGCCCTAGAAAAAAGGAAAATTTAGTTACACATAATCATAGATTCGACACCATAAACAAAAACATAAGGAAGAAACAATAAAACTTAGCCAATGGTGGTACTCTTCCGGCGTCTCCAATTTCTCCTAGTCTTCTCCTCCTCCCTAAGGAGTTGTTTCTCATGCTTAAATAAGACACCCCCAGTCTATTCTTACCCTAGCTGGGCTTTTACAGCAGCCCAACAATAAAGAAAAACCTAATTAAAACATAAATCCAAAATGGGTAAGTACTTGACTCCTCTTCCAACTTGGACTGGGATAACATGTCAGTCACTTTGCTTGCACGTTTGGGGCTGTTCCTCCTCCAAGAAAAATCAGGAAAAATATGTAAATTGTAGATTTTTGTCTTATCTTTCCATCCATATATCGCATGCCTTGAGGAAAAATCAGGAAAGTCTTCAAATGGTCATTCTTCCACAGCAGCACAGTTTTGACGGGATTGCATCTTATGCTGACTTAACTTCAAAGACTGCTCTCATTGGCTGCTCCGAAAATTCTAGAAAAATTCCACAATCATCTTCAAGATCTTAGCTTTCATCTCCAATTGGTCTTGTACTAAAACTCCACCAAAAAGTCGTATTTTCATTGAAAACAAATTACTTGCTCTGGAAAGCTGAAAATTGAGAAAATAAAGTAATAAGTCCTTTTTAAACCAAATTCTCCTACAAAAACTGAGTATAAAGAGTACATAAATATGTAATTTTATGGGCTTATCAAATACCCACAACTTAGATTTTGCTAGTCCTCGAGCAAAACAAAACAAAAAATAAAAACAAAATAACAAAGACTCAACGCAAACAAGCGATCGACTAACTTCCCCATATTAATCTCAGAGATAATCACCAACCGTTAGCTAACTTCCAAGAAATAAGCAACAATAACTCAAGACATTATCAAAGGATTAACCAAACTTTAATTCTATTTGTTTTTAGAGGATAACGATTTCATATGCAATTTCGTTTGAGGAAGGGGACATAGCTTTATAGACCAACATACCAAAGCTTGCGTGTAGTCAACATATGTACTTTATTTCAATTTCAATTGGAACCCTTGTTCCACAGCTTTACCTTTATCATTCAACCAAACGTTCAACTCAGATAGCACAGCTGTAGGTTGATCCAAATCAATATCCCCGAGAGTAAACTAACAGTTGTCCCCGCCGTGCTCTCGCCAATGTCATCACAAACCAAAACAACTTCATCATCCTCTTCCTCACGTTCCTTTATTTGCACTTCCTTTTCCTCACTTCTTTTCTTTTCACTTCCTTGCCCTCCCTTCTTTTTCTTTGCGGATCCTCTCCATCACTTCTTTTTCTTTGCAGTTCCCCTCCGTCACTGCTTTTCTTTGCAGTTCCTCTCCCTCACTGTTTTTCTTTTCACTTCCTCCCCACTGCTCTTTCTTTGCAGTTCCTCTCCCTCATTGCTTCTTCTTTTCACTTCCTCTCCCTCACTGCTCTTTCTTTGCGCTTCCTCTCCCTTGCTGCTTTTTATTTTCACTTGCTCTCCCTCACTTGTTTTCCTTTGCGCTTCCTCTACCTCACTTGGTTTTCTTTGCACTTCACCCCCTTCAATCCCCTCCTCGTCCTTTTCCTCCCCTCATATCTGTTACTTGGCCCTTCATCCCATTCACTGTCATCCACTTCGTCAGATCCCTTAATAGATGTGAGATGGCACAACGATTCGTCCTCTCTTTCAGTAAAGCTAGGTCCCTCCTTACTTCCTGCTCAAACTGGGACCTAAACAGTGGTCCAAAAGTTTTTCCATCCGTATGACCTTTAACTCAAGGACGTCATTTTCCCGCTTTACTTGAAACAACTCGGACCTCAACAAGCTTACCAGCTTGTTCAACTCATCAAGATCAGCACATGAAGAAGGATTGACTCTGCGAGACAACAGCAGGGCGATCCTGTGGCCAACTCCAATATGATTGTCTCATTTCCTCTTCACTCGGACGTAGCGCCCGCAACTGAACTGACTGTTTCAGAATACAGACAATATTCATATTCAATCATTCTACTTATAATTTCATTGAATCTTATAAACAGTTTCAAGGGCTGCAAACCAAACCTCTTTGCTCTGGAAAAAATAATTGTTCAACTTCCTCATCTCGGGCATAGACGTAGTCGTTCTCCATCGCAAAATACGCGGGACAGCTGTTGGATCAACAACCTTGCAGTAATTCAGGTCCACCATTCTAGGAATTAATTCATATACCCAAATCTACACAATTCACAGGACAAAAGTCATTATTTAAGTTTTAAAGTTCACAAAGCATAACTGACATGAACATTATTACCATGTACCTGGAAAGCATACGTGAAACCTTTAAAACTCCACCCACCCCTTTGCACTTCACCATGCTTATGCTTCTTGCCCTTCTCATTTTTCCGGCTTGTTCCCGTTACCTTACTTTTCCCCTTCTCTCTTCCCTCTTCATTTTCAAAGCTTTTCGTATACTTTGTTGGTGCAGAAAATAGACTGTCTTGGTTTTTGTCAAAGGACACCAAACCCCACGGATACCTGTTGAACGCATCCAAGGCCTCTACAGGGTCAGGTAATTTACATTGATGTCAAATGCTTGTCCCTTCCCAAACCACTACTCAGCAAATGTAAACAAGAGCTAGCTTATATGTCATCTTCCTCTTTGCACCTCAATAAATGCTTCTTCTAAAGCATTACATGTAAGTCCTTCGTCTATAAAATATCTTTCTGAAGTCTAATTTCAGCACTTTCTCCACTGAAACTTCAGGCACTTCCCCAAAATGAAGCCCTGTGATCAAACAGAAATCCTGACGAAGTAAATTGAGCAACGTCGCAACCCTATTTAAGAAACACTCAATCCAGCCAAGTCTTCACAACCTTGCCCCGCGACTCGCCGCAACACAAACTCCATGCAAAATCTGCCCGCTAAACTGAATCTTGTCTATATTCAGAAGATGGCCAAAGCATTGATGTCTTGAATTGTTCTAATTGTTCCGCACTCAACTTCGCCTCTAATTGCAGCTAGGGTTGAATTTGCATGTGCGCAGGTTGTTCACCCGTGGACGCATATGCCTCTGACTCTGGCCATACCCGCGCACGTTGGATCCCATTTCCTAAAATACAAGATGAAATAATGTGAACACATATACTACCACCACGTATTTGCACAATCATATTGGGTATTTACACAACTAGTCAACCAGGCACATTACATAGGTATTTACACAACTAGTCAACCATTCCTATGTTACATGCGCATAGGTATTACTAATCACAGGCTTTAACATCATCAAAGAAAATATGACAAATTTTGTGCAAATACCTGTTAATGCAATGATTCTGTGAATTACAAACCAATAGCACGTGTTTTATTTGTGGATCCAAACTCCAATCAATGGTTGATGTTGATGAGTGTGAGTGCAATCTAGGCAAGTTCTGCACTTCACACACATGACAACTATTGTCTCTCATACACAACACAAAATAAATAAGAAAGATAGTGGAAGGAAGCAAGCAAAGCATCGCTTTGCTATCTGCTTGCTAGCCATTGCACAATCCTTCTTTCTTTCTAGCTTTTTCTTCAGTCAGCCACTATGGTCAGGATCAACCTTTATTTCAAATGCTTTGCACTTTTATTCATGACTTTATATTATATGTTCTCATTTTTCACAGGCAAATTTAGCAACAACGGAAATAATATTTATTTAAAAATATATATATATTCTAGCGCCAGAGAGATAATCTGCACTTTGCACTGCTTAAATGTGGAAGGTTTTGAGGGTCTCCTCCATTGAACACTATTATCTTATTCATATCATTATTGATATGTTATTGACATGTTATTAACATGTTATTGCTTGATTTTCATTCATTTTTTAACATATACACAAGCAAAAATTAACATGCAAGTGAATCACAAGGAAGAGATGCAAATCCAACAACATTGATTGTACAAATTGGGGAAAACCTTTACTCTAACCCTAAACTCAAATTCCATAAATTACTCACCAAATGCTGGTTATTGAACAATCGCAAGGTGTCTGTGCGGGGTCTTTGTGCGGCTTTGCTCCACAAATGGAACCTATCACTTCCAACGAATACGGATTCTCTCCTTCCCCTTCCACTGCTTCGCCTCTTCACTGTTTCGGAATCCACACCTTTGCCCCTTCCACTCAAAATAAATACTTTTCAGGGTTTAGAGAACGGAGTTTGCGTTCAAAACCGTTGCCTTCAACCATCATTAACCGTTGCCTTCAACCGTCGTTAACAGTTGCCTTCAACCTTTTCTCAGAGCTTAGCGGTTTCTCAGAGCTATGGGTTTTAGAGCGATGGGTTTTTTCTGTTCAAACTTCGAACTTGCCTCTTTTTTTAATTTTTGGGACAACTTCAGGTGCTAGATATTAAATTCGAGTTTGGGTTCCTCACCTACCCGATTGCAAAACTTTATCTCATTCTCCCTAGCCCTTAGATTGATCTGATGGCTATAAAGTGAACCCCTTATAACTTTCCACTCATTATAGTCTGAGCGTGTCAAAAGCAGGAGTTTGGACTTTGTTTAAAATCAGAAATCAGCCCAGATGGTTTTTAGAGGTCCAGACCTTTGTAAACCAATTAGCAAGGATTAAATTCACAGATTAAAGATTAATTACCATTAAATAGTGATTTAATCTGGACAAATCAGTTTCTAATTGATTTTAGGATTAGGCCCAGCTTCTAATCTCTCCAAAAAAAAGGCAAAATTGGATCATCACAGTTGATCTCAATTCTAGAGTTCAAATCAGCAGATTTTTTTAGGAAGATCTTTTCTCTCAAAAGCCCACGTGACTCTGAAATTCAAAGTTTTCAATTGGGCAGAGGAAGTGATGGGGAGTTAATAAAAGAGGTTAACCAGAAGAACACTCTCCATAACCATTTAAATGCCAGAAAAGAACGGTGGCCAAGTTTCCTTTCTATGCTCGTGAGGGCTCCGCATCAAAGCAGGTTGTGTATCCAGGAGATGAATAGTAGAGAGGAAAGTTGTTTGCCATAAAAAGCAAATGGACCATCATAGAAACTGACTATTGATAGTTCTTTCTACCAGATTAATAGCTCCCCCTTTTGCGTTGGAAAAGGAAAATTCTTTCAAAAGATCTATCCTCCAGATATTAAAGGATTAAACCCTCAGTCAGATTCTCTATAAATATGAGAGGAGGTGAATAGGGTTGAAGACAACCAAAAAATTCAATCAAAACAAAACTCCCAAGTCATACTGACAAATTCAAAACAAGATCATTCAATCTCAAAAGCCTTCAGACTCTGAAGCAATCAAGCCACTTGGTTTGAAAATTCATTCAGCTCCTAAACAAAACAGGCAGAACTCAGACTTCTGACTCCAGCTTAGTTCAGGGAAGCAATTCACAAAGGAAACGAGATTTCTCTCGTTACAAATTTGGTTCATCATAAGCCAAATCAAGCAGAACTCGGGTTTTTCATAATATGGAAACCTCAACAAATTTATAGAGATGCCTTGACCTCTCAGAATTGCCAGAATAGCTCTTGGATGATTCATAATTAAGCAAAACATGTACAATAGTGCAGCTCCAGATTAGCAATCATCAATCCAGCCACTTCCAGCCTCGTTCAAATTGAAGAGATCTCAATTCTGCCCATCTAACAAGCCTCTCCATGGCTTAAATAGATTAAAGCATCTCAACATTGGTATTAATTTCCAACAAATTGAAGCAGAAATTGAAGCCCAATGTTATGTTGTCCTTTCAAACATGGCTTTTCCCTTTTGTTTTTAGTTGTGTAATAGGCAGTTCTTCTTAAATCGTTTGATTTATTTTCAATATTCATTTTGGCCAGAACTACTAGTTTTTACTGTGAGAAATTGTGAAGTCCTCACTACTCTGAGGCAAAAAAAAAACTTACTTGGGAGATATTCCTCACCCAAATTCTCAATCACTTGTTTAAAGTCAGTAACTTGGGGTGCAAGTTATCTATTTTTCATAAGTATGTTAGGGTTTTCAACTATTAACAGTGGCTCGCTAGCACACCAAACAAAGTTGACTTGTTGATCACAAATGGTTCTCAAGCCAATGGAGAACCAATTTGGCACGCCTGGTGGGACTTCTCAGTATACATACTCCTAAAAACTTCTTTTAGTGTTGTTTGTACCTAAAAAGATCTCGGCCTTACCAATAAGGCCGATCGAAGGAGCGACCTCTCGGCCAAGACACCCGCCCAAAAAAGGCCGAACGCGTCAAGTTGTTGTTCGTCTCTCTCAGGATAAGGACGAGCTGTGAAGGCGAAACCATCACGGCCACGACCACGGTGAGCTTAAACGAAGAAATTGATAAAACCTCAAATACACGACCAAAGTAGAAAAGTCAAGTGGCGTCGCCACGTGGCATCGAGGTCCCATGCTTCATTTAATGAAGTAACGCCCCTGATCCACGTGGCATCGAGGTCCCATAGCAGAGGACCCACGATCCACGTAAGAGCATTTAATGTGCAAGGGAAGAGGGGAAGTGATTGAAGTCAGGTATGGTGAGTAAAATTAGGGTGATTAGATGCAAAAATCTTACGATTTGTGAGGTTGAGTCACCAACCATCAGACCAGAGCATTAAATGCTCCTTCAAGGCCCAAGACGCAGAACCCTCCTTCTTTATGGGGGTCACACCACCATACTTCACGTTCCCAAATGTCGGCTCGATTGGCCACTATCTCTGATCAACCTCATCATGCGGATTTTTCAGCCTTACTGTCCTCTTAGGACTTCTCCTATAAATACCGGGCTCCAACTACGTTTAAGGGTTCAACACCAAACACAAGCCTCCAACGGAGCATATTATATTCTCCTGTCATTTACCTTATGTCATTTATCTTCCTGTAATGCACTTTCAATATGTTTACTTGCTTTCTTAGGAGTAGTGACAACTTGTAGGAAATCCATTCATTAATATATCATATGACCCTTGGTTTTCAAGGCGCCGGAGCACCATCCTTGTTGTTTTTCCATTCATCCCACATATCATACGATCATTGCAATATAGCGATGCGCCGGAGCACCACCTAAAAATCCACCAGTTACGCCATCATTTAACGGCCTTGTAGCTCAGGCCGTGAACCTGACGACCGAGATTAGTTCCTCTCTCTGCCATAATCGCTCTGATTAGAAGTTAAAGTCAAACAAGCACGCAACTCATCTATCCATCCACTCTTATCACCCTTGAATGCACGGTAGACCGTGCTGGCACGCCCGCGCATACACGCATCGCACCAAAGAAGGAGGACCTGTGTTGACGCGAATCCCCTCGGCCCGGAGCAACAGGCTGTGAGATTTGCGGACGCCAACAAGTGTATGAATATTGGAAGTTCTAGCCAGAATCCACGTTTCGCCATGGAAAGAAATCAACTAGCTAACATGAGATAGTTAGCTTTAAATACGCATAAAACCAAAAAGTGACAAGTAGAACTAGATACTCACAACTCTTTTAGAGAAGTCAGCTTGGAAAATATAACTAGTATAGGACCTTCAAAAGAGTTTCCTCGAAACCTCTTATGAAAATATTTCGCTGAGAATTCGTAGAATACAGAAGTGATTGATTTTTCGCAAAAAAGCATTGAGCTTACAAAATCTAACTAAAGACTTAATGTATTATCATTTAACTGGAACTGCATCAAAATAGAAAGCACTTATTTAGATAATCTTACCAGACAGATCTTAATCAAGAAGAAGGGGATGAGATTTAGGGATTTCAAGAGAATAAGGAAGAGAGAATGTAAGAAAGAATATAGCCTGGTAATTCTGTATTTCGGATTATGATATATCAAATAGAAAACACACAACTTTAATACAATGCTTATCTCCTAATATCATGCTAACAGACTTAACAAATGCAGCTACTCTCACTAACAAATTTAACAAAGAGCACGTGAGCTGCACATGATGAACTAACAAACTCATGGTTAACATTTTCCCTACCCAGTTGAACTCCTCAGTCTAAGATGAAGACAGTGTTGTAAGAAAATGGGATTGTGTAACCCCTTTGTAAATACATCTGCTATATGTTCTTCAGTAGGTATATACTGCACAATAAGAACCTTTCTTTGTACCTTCTCTCTCACAAAGTGAAAGTCAATATCCAAATGCTTAATACGAGAATGGTATACTGGGTTTGAACTAAAAGCCAGAGCTGATAAGTTGTCACAGTACATAATAGGAGCATCAGGCAGAAACATCTTCAAATCCAAGAGAACTTGTCGAATCCATGCCAAGTTAGCAGCTGTGTTTGCTAGGGCCCTGTATTCTGCCTCTGTTGAACTCCTAGATACAGAACCTTGCTTCTTGGACTGCCAGGAGATGGGATTACTACCCAAGAATACTACACATCCGGTTGTAGACCTTGTAGTGTTAATATCCCCTGCCCAGTCTACATCACTGTATCCATTAAGCTGTCAAGGACCTTTTGTAAAACTGATTCCATATTTCAATGTACCCTGTACATATATGAGAATACGCTTCACCAAAAAATAGTGAACCTCAGTAGGATTATTCATATATTGACACACATGATTCAGAGCATAGGCTAGATCAGGTCTTGTAAATGTTAGATACTGTAGAGCACCTACTAAACTGCGAACATAGTAGGATCTGCCAAGGGCTCACCATCAGTCTGTAACACTTGAGTGTGTGGCTTACAAGGTGTTGCACAGGCCCTACATGAACTCATGCCGGCTTTATGTAGTAGATTTTTGGCATACTTAGTTTGACTCACGAATCTGTCACCAGAGGAATTATAGGAAATCTGCAGACCTAAGAAAAAGGTGAGTTGCCCCATATCTTTCATTTCAAACACCTCACTTAAGTCTGTAACCACTTTTTGAATCAACTAATCACTAGAACCTGTTATAAACGAGTCATCAACATACAATAGTAAAATGATATGTCATTCCTAGTATGCTGCACAAACATACTTGGATCATAAGTTGAAGATTTTAAAACCAAGAGCAAGGTAGGTAACCTGTGAATTGGCATTCCAAGCCCTTGGAGCTTGTTTTAAGGACCGTACAAAGATTTTTTCAGTTTTGCATACAAACTGTGGATGAGAAGAATCTTCAAAACAAGGAGGTTGTTTCATAAAAACCTCTTCTTCAAGATCTCCATGTAGAAAGGCGTTCTTGACATCAAGTTGTCGTAGTTTCCACTGGTTCATAGCAGCTATGCTTAACACTAACCTCACAGTTGTATGTCTAACAACTGGACTAAAGGTTTCCCCAAAGTCAAAACCAGGCTCTTGGCTGAACCCCTGAGCAAACAAGGCTGGCCTTATACCTCCCTACTGTTACCATCTAGATTTCTCTTTATTTGTAGACCCACTTACTTCCAATAATATTTTTATCACCTAGATTAGGAACTAAGAGCCATGTGCCTTGCATATGAAGAGCATCAATCTCCTCTTTCGTTTGCTTGGCTCGACTCAGAAGAAAAAGAAGCCACCTTAAAGTAGAAGGCTCATCTAATTCAGGAATAGCATGAGAAAAGTAAATAACCTTGATAATCAGGAACTGTTTGGTCTGAACTATACCATCTTTAGCCCGAGTAATCATGGGATGATTATTGATAGGAGCACTAACGAAACTGATGAGTCCCTGAGTACTGACAGGCGAGGAAGAAGCATCTGAGACCTCAAAAGGAAACATAACTTGAAACTGTTGGTCATTCAACATAGGTACAGAACTTGCAGAAGCTGCTGGGGTGTCATTCAATGAAGCATGATGTTGGGTGTGAGATAAAGACCCATGAGTAGATGAGATGGACTGAGATTGAGAAGTGGATACTTATGTATCAGAGGTGAGAGATGATGGAGGACTTGAATAGGCGTTGAGGCAAAGAAACAATGACATGAGCCACTGATGCAGGAGAAAGAAACTGAGAGATTGCACACATATACCAGGGTTGATTTGCTTAAAAAGGGAATACAGCTTCATCATGAAGAACATGCCATGAGATCACGCATTTGGCAGTAATTCTATTGTAGCATATAACCCCTTTGTCCAGGTGCATATCCTAAGAACACACACTGAGTGGTTCGAGGTTGTATTTATGCACATTATAATGTCTCAAATACGGATATACCGCAGTACCAAATATTCTCAAAGAAGCAAGATCAGGATGATGGCCAAATAAACGAAAATAAGGAGACTGATTATGTAATACAGAACTGGGCCATCGATTTATAAGATACACAGCATGAGCAGCGGAATGAAGCCAAAACTGACCTGGTAAGGCTGCTGCATTAACAATGTAATGGCTATTTCAATAATATGCCTATTATTCCGCTTTGCCAGTCCTTCTGTTGCGGAGTATATGGGCAAGACAAATGACGCACATTCCCTTGGAAGCCAAGAAATCTATAAAACCCTTGTTAATAAACTCACCACCACCATCACTTTGAAAACACTTAATGGCAGCACTAAATTGATTTTGTATCAAATCATGAAACTGTAGGAACTTGGAGAAACTTCCAATTTATTAAAAGTAGATAACCCACAAATATCCATTACATTCATCAAGGAAGGAAACAAAATATTTGTAACCCTCAACAGATTTGTAATGGGAAGGTCCCCATACATCACTATGAACTGTATGAAAAGGAATTTCATACCTACTATGTCTAACGGAATGGAAGCCGATGCATCTTCCCTTGAAGACAAGCTGAACGTAAGGGATTGAATTGGAGGAATCACTTGCACACTGCAAACCAGAAGCTTTAAGCATTGATTGCACCACTTCATTTGTTGGATGGCCAAGTCTGTGATGCCAAATGGAAGTTTTAACATGTTCACCAATCAAAGCCATTTTCTTGGACAGACAATGAGAGGATACATCACAGGGAATAGGATAACAATCCGTTGTTACTCCGACCTTTAGAAGGATTGTCTTGGTGACTCGATCCTGTATCACAAAACAGAGGCATCAAAGCCGATAACATAATTATTATCTTTACACAGCTGATGCACAGACAAGAGATTAGCAGATAACTGTGGAACATGAAATACAGATGGCATTTAAGAGAAGTAGAAGCATAGGCAATGGCAGTAGTGCCAATGTGTTTAATTTTCAAACCTTCTCCATTACCAACAATCACTTGCTTTGTAGATTCACAAGGAGCAACCTGATTTAATGAGGAAATATCAGAGACCATGTGATGTGAAGCCCACTATCTGTAATCTAGACCTGATCAAGCACATAGGAAGTTTGTGCAATCATAGCAGAAAGGTTGGAAGGAGGAGCTTGACCCTGATAGACATAGTTGGATCTATGGAAACAATCCAAGGCTCCATGACCCCTCTTACCACAGATTTGGCATTCAATAACCTGAGATCCATGCCTAGAAGAGCTTGCCTCATGGCGAAAATAACAGTTAGCAGCCGTGTGACCCCGTTTGCTACATATCTGACATTCTGGAACAACTGCATATTTCTGAGAAGAATTGAAACCAAATCGATTTCCTGAGGAAGATGAGCTGGAGGCTTTGGTTTGAAATCTGCCTCTTCCAGAACCAACATGAGTAGGAAAACGAAAAAAACCTCCATGTTGACTATTGCCAATAAAACCACCATTGTTACCAAGAACAGTTCTTGAACCAGAATTGCTATCCAATGAAGGCAAAGCAGAACGATCATAGGACCCCATATAAGCAATTGGTAAGAAGATGGAGTAGGCAGTAAACCCATACCAGAATTAGAATGGCCCATAACATTCACAGAAGCATATGACAAAGAAGACGGAGTAACAAACATGGCAAAGTGAGGAACCAATCGAGCCTCTACGGTTTGCTCTACAGCCAGCAACTAAGCACGAAAATCCTTTAAAGAAATTGGAGAATCCCTAGCAATCAAAACCGTCTTGATCATGTCATATTCCTGCATTAAGAGTCGCAATCAAAAAGTCATCGTCAGACACCTTAACCCCAGCTTGAACTAATTGATCACGGACTGTTTTCAAACGCAAGAGAAAGCGCTCGATCGAATCTCCACCCTTCTGGGCCATCTGTAATTTAGTCTTCAAATGATTGATTTGTGCCCTAGAAATCGACGCATAACAATCGGAAAGACTCAACCAGGCATCACGAGCAGTCTTGGTGCCAATAACATACTCAATGGCCTCATCAGAGAGAGTGGCAATGAGCAAACTGAGTAAAGCCTTATCAATACGAATCATTCCTTGTAAGCAGCAATAACTTCCAATGTAACACCCTCCTCATCAACAATAGCAAAGTGAGGAGGAGCAACATCAGTTCCGTCAAAATTCCCAAAAAGATTATAACCCTGAAGAATGGATTCCAAATGAAAACTCCACTTGAGAAAATTATCGTCTTTGAGACGAAGAGTAATCATCCCGAGCAAACCATCAATTTTGATCGAAGAAGAAGAAGAAATCGCCATTGATGACCAAAAATTAGGAAAAACCAAAAGGAGGAAAGAACAATAGAGACAGAGTAAGGGAAGAGCACAGCGAAGAGATAGTTTAGAAATTCTGAAGCGGATCGAAAGTGTCAGAAATTCATAAGGAAGAGAGAATGTAAGAAAGAATATAGCCTGGTAATTCTATATTTCAGATTATGATAAATTGAATAGTAACACACAGCTTTAATACAATGCTTATCTCCTAATAGCACGCTAACGACTTAACAAATACAGCTACTCTCACTAACAGATTAACAGAGAGCACGTGAGCTGCACATGATGAACTAACAAACTCATGGTTAACAACAGAAAGCTTTGACCAATTTCCTATGAGTTAGGTATCCTGCCAGTCAGTACAGTGCCTGATGCCCAACTGCAACAACAAATGAATTCCTCTAATCTATATTAAAGCAATAATTTTCCTATTATTATAAAAGCTTTTTTTTTAAATCCAGAAAAAATAAACATATGTTTAAAATTCTTACAGTGTTTCCAAGTTTTGCAGATTAGCAAATGATGATGGAATTTCACCACTAACTCCAGGTAAACAATAACGAAATCATAAAATTTATTCTATCGTACATTTTTTAATAATCGCAAGTTAATAGATGCTAAGCCATCAGTAAAGAACAGATGAATGTGGAAAACTAACAATATAATATTGTAATAAAGTAACTAGATATAAAAAGAAATGATATCCCAGCTCTAAGAAATGGAGGTATCATTGTAATTCTATACTAGGCTTTTATAACTCAACACTAACCTTGGTCAGACATCGTGCCTTCTAAGAGGATCTTCTTCTCTATGCAACACTGTAAAGCTGTTTCTCTAGATGGGGTGTGAGCTATATTGAGAGTGTATTGTTGCTAGAGAAGGGACCTCTTTATATAGATGCATTACTCAAAAGCCTTGCCCATCAAGGAGCTGTCGAGTATTCTGGTTGCATTAGGAGTGGTTGTTTCAACCCATGTAGAACTAGGAAATCTGTTATCTCTTGTATTCCAAATAGAACAGCTTTTACAAAAGTATAACCTGATAAGTCTTGTGTTTATTTTTGATCATGCAAACCTCTCGAATCCTCACTTGATTAGAAGACCACAATTTGTGGTTAAGACAATAAATTGTCTTACATTCTCCCCACTTGGTCGATTAATCAAGAGAGCATTTGCATAGATCGCTTTAAGGCCTTGTGAAATATAACTCAAAACAATTTCCCACTAAGCAATTGTCAACTATAAAGCACGAAGGTGGGCTATCAAGACTTCTGTGAATATCTTTTACTTCAAGGTCTTTATAACCACACTCATCACCCTTTAAAGCCACATAAGCTTCAATCAAGATTAAACAACAGAACAACATGATATACTGTAAAAGCTTAGATTTTACCATGTTTGTTCAATGTCCCTGATTTGACTGCCAAGGTCTTATTAAATTCACTGTCATGAACACATTACTGTGCACAGCTTCTTTAAGCTAGCAATGCTGCTAAATGTTATTCATGCTTTTCAAACATAACAACAGAATTTTAAAATAAAATTAACTTTAATTTGAACCAAACTGTATCAACATCCATCGAAACTACATAACAACTAATAAAACTTGAAACAAAACTCCCACTGATTTAGGCATCCATGTCAGCTGTCAAATCCCATACTAGAAACATGCCTATGGAAAACAGCATTTGGCACTCCTTTAGTAAGTGAATCTGCAATCATTTGGTCTGTACAAAAGTCACTGTAGCACTGTTTGTCATTCCATAGCTGGATGGGTTTGTTTATTGATTCCACCACACTTAAGCTAATTAGAAAATTTCTCAACCATATTGCTTGTGAATGGGCTTCATAGCATGCTAAAAATTCAACAAGCATGTAGAACCAGCTGTAATAGGTTGCTTGATGCTTCTCCATGAAACTGCAGCCCCTCCAAACATAAACACAAAACCATATGTGGATTTTAATGTGTCTTGACATCCTGCAAAATTTGCATATGCAAATTCTTATTGTTCCAGATGCTCACTTCTTTTGAATACTAGTTTGTAGTCCTTTGTTCTCTTCACGTATCTCATGACTTTCTTCCCTGCAACCCAATGTGCTTGTCCAGGATTAGACTGAAACCTTCCCAACATGCTAACTGCAAAAGCCAGATCAGGTCTTGTACACACCTACGCATACATTAGGCTCCCTACTAGTGAAGCATAAGGTTGTCAGCCATTTTAAGCTTTTCTTGTTCAGTTTTTGGTGCTTGCTCAGTGCTTAATTTATCACCTTTTGCAATGGGAACATTACTGCCTGCACAATCCTGCATATTGAACCTTTTGAGCACCTTCTCTATATAAGATTTCTGTGATAGAACAAGCAAACCTTTCTCTCGATTTCTGCTTATGTCTATGCCCAAAACATAGCTTGCTTCTGCCATATCAGTCATATCAAAGTGTTTGAACAAAAAACTTTTATAGTCATGCAACATAGTGAGATTTGTGCATGCCAATAAAATGTTATCCACATAGAGAACCAGAATAATGAACTGTCTCCCACTGATCTTCATGTATACGCACTCATCAAATGCATTTTCTGTGAATCCATATGCTTTTACAACCTTGTTGAATTTCAAATACCATAGTCTCGATGCTTACTTTAATCCATAAATGGATTTGCACAGTTTGCAGCCAACCCTAGGTCAAATATTTCCTTCCGTTTGGGATTCTTGCCTTCAATTAGGGATGTGATTCTCATGAAATCCCTAATTAATTTAAATCTCCTAAAATCAGAAAAATAATTCCTTTCCCAACAAGGATTATTTTTCTCCAAACCCTAACTCTACGAGGCTCTATAAATACGAGGCTATGCAAGGCATGGGGGAAGCCATTCTAAGCTCACAAAAATTCCCTCTTGGCCACCCTCTCTCTCTCTCTCTCTCTCTCCTCTCTCTCTCTCTCTCTCTCTCTTACACAAGGCTCCCGCCACCACACATGGCTTCGGCCGCCCGGTTCACACCATACATATGAGCTAACTTGGGCATCGGAGGGCCTTTGGCCAACACCCCTATGGGTGTGGTCCTCTTATTCCAATCTATTTTGCAGGGAGAAAGAGATGAAGAAGAAGAAGGGGAATCAATCGATCGAATATTCTCGTGGGATGAAATTCGCTCCCACAAATGGGTGCTTTCATTGAGAGCACGAGATATACTCAAAGCGTGCTCCAAACCTATTTTCCAATCCACTGAAGCCTTCCAAACAACCATGGTTGGTAGCAAATGCCCTAGGAGCAAAATCACCGCAACGGCGCACTCCGGAACGGCCGAAACCTTGCTGCCACCACGAGGTACAGTTGCTGCCAGCATTTGCAGCAGCCTCCCACAGCTGCCAACGCTTTCCAGCAGCCCCCTTGCGAGTTCCAGCAGCCCCCCGTGGTTGCCCATGCCTTCCAACCACCTCCCGGGGCCTAACAACCTCTTCAAACAGCTGTTGTACCTATTTTGCAGCAGCCTCCCGTGGCTCCTAGCTCATTTCCGCAGCTACCTGTGGCTGCTAGCACATCGCAGTAACCTCCCGTGGCTACCCATACCTTGCCGCAGCCTCTGGAAGCCATAGAACGGCCGCCCGCCAATGGCCGCCGGAACGCCATACATGCTGCTGGAATTATTGCACAGCAAGGACCAAGCGACGACGCCATTTGGAACAAATCTGAACGTTCCCTCCTTTGCAACCACACTTGACGTATGCACCCATGTGCGCATCTAATGGAGCCCTAGCCCATACGCCATTAGGCCTGATCCACACCTGTCTACCTAACCTGCGCAGTCAAGTGGGCCTTAATTCATGGGTTGATCAACTCGCGTAAAGGGTCGACTACCAAAACAATTTAATTGGCCAACTACTCAGGCAGATCAACTTGAATCAAGGCCCTGACCTGGGAGCCCGTGACGAGGAGAGAAGGATATGTGAGCATACCAACAAGCATTTTGAGGGATCCCAGACTAGTCGGACAGGGACAGACGGGCATGGGAGAGAACGAGATCGTGCTGACGAGATGCAGACATCTGCAAGCCGTACACTGAGCCGATCAACATCCGTTCAACGTTGGGTCCAAGGACCATGAAATTAAGTCCTACGTCTGTTTGTTCAATAGTCTGTCGTCTTACTTTAAATACTACGACGGTCTTTGATTTATGTTTTAATCGGTTTGATTTTGAATATACGACGGGTTTTTTCCCCCGACGTTGTAAAGCGTAAACAACGATGGTATTTAATTACCGACGTGTTAAAGTAATACTACGTCAGTTATTTAAGAAAACCGTCGTTGTAAATGATATATTATGTCGGTTTATTTTATCTGTTTAATACTCCACTCAGTTTCTAACAATCTCTCTTTCTCTCTTTTAGGATGATTTGCAAAAGCAAGTCTCCGAAGACACTCTGACTGTCTCCAGGAGCAATGATGTCTTGACTCTTGCTTTGGGAACCCCGAGCATGGTGGGAGAGTCAGAGGAGTTGCCGAAACAGCAGAGAGTGAAATTTGATGACAAATTGAAGGAAAGTGTGAGGGAGGCAGTTAGAGAAGAGACCTTGAGGATTGAGGCGAGGTCAAGGGAAACTATAATGGAAGCAGTCAGAGCAGAGAGGGAGGATATGTTGGCACATTTCCATCAACTAGTTCCTAATTTTGATCCCAACCTGAAGCTCAAAACCCCAATTACCCTAATTACTTTACCCCCTCAAGATCAAAGCCCAAAAAATCCAATGTATGATAAGGCAAGCTACTCTGGGGCCACTGGTATCAGACCCCTAGCTTTGGGATTAGAAGATCCAAAGCCTAAAGCTGATACTGCTGGAAAACAGCAAGAGGACATGGTAAAATCTCTGATATTTTCGTTTTCTGCCTTTTAAATTTTAAATAGACGTCGCTCTTTTAAATATCTGACGTTAACATTTCAAACAACGACGGTATATATTTACAGACATTGGAAAACAATAATACGTCTGTTTCTTGCAAGAACCATCGTGTTGAGTTAAATACCATTACGCTTTTACTTGTTTTGCAAATTATTGGACATTAAAAATAACGACTATGTTTTTTTGCTGTCGTCTAATTCTTTTATAAACCGTCGTCTATTTCATGATAGCATTAACTACATTTTAATTAGACGACCTTTCTCTAGTGTAGCGACGTTATAAAGTTTACACAACAACGGTTATGTATTTACCGACGTCTATAACCTTTCCTCCGTCAGTATTTACTAGAAACCGTCGTTTATATTATATACCACGTCAGTTTTTTGGGTTTAGTTAAGAGTCGTTTATTTTAGTTCACACACAAACTAACTTATATTTCTTTATTTATTTCTTTTAACCGGATCTCTCAAAGCTAGACATGCCACCTCCTCTATTAGCCTTATGCCAACATTTCCAGACCAAGTTGTTGCCTGGTAACGAGGCTCTGACAATTCACATGCCCATGGAAGTGTTTGGCTTTGAGCATGATACCTTCTTCTTCACTGAAGATGTTTTGCAGTTTGGTTCCTGTCTGCTGCGCAAATCTCACGGCCTGGAGTTCCGGGCCGAGAGGATATGCGTTAACACGCGGTTTCCTGCTTTTGGACGGGGTGCGTTTGTGCGCGGGCGTGCCAGCACGGTCTACCATGCGTCGAGGTGTTTGAAGTGGGTGAAAGTGTTTAGATGGTGCGCCTGTCTGAACTCGTCTTCTAATCAAACGATTGTAGCCGAGAGAGGAACTAGTCTTGGCTGTAAGGTTCACGGCCTGAACTACAAAGCCGTTGAGTGGTGGTGTTTAGTGGGTTTTAGGGCGGTGCTCCGGCGCGCTACTCAATGAGCGGCGGTCGTATGATATATGGGGTGAGTGAGCGAATAACAGAGGTGGTGCTCCGGCGCCTTGAAAATCAAGGGTCGTATGATATATTGATGAATGGATTTTCCTTACAAACTAACACTACTCCTAAAAAAGCAAGTAAAGATATTGAAAGTGCATTACAGAAAATATAAGTTGCTCCGTGGGAGGCTTTTGTTTGGTGTTTTAACCCCTTGAAAGTGGTCTTGAGTCTTGTATTTATAGGCAGAGTTCCTGGAGGGGTAATCGAGGCTGAAAATCTGCATAGTGGAGCCTGATTAACGCAAGTGGGCAGTCTAATCGACATTTGGGATCGTGAAGTAAGGTGGTGTGACCCCATAAATCCCGGTGAATCTCGGCCGCCGCCCTGATCGTGGGTTCTGCGCTTCTGGCCGTGGAGACGCATTTATTGCTCTGGTGGCTGGTCACCTAATCTCTCAAGCTGCACAGAGCTTTGTGAGAATGTTGGCGTCTAATCACTCTGATCCCTGTCACCAAATCCTGACTCCAATCACTTCCCACCTTCCCTCGTGCATTAAATGCTTATTCTTGGCCAGTGGGTTTGCTGCATTTAAGCAGGCACTACTTCATTAAATGAAGCATGGGACCCTGCCATCACGTGGTGGTCTGACTTTAATGCCTTTGGCGGTGACTTTGCTCTATCTCGGCCTCGGCCTTTAATCGAGGCCGAGATGATCGTGCCTTAGCGATTTTTCTCTTGTTTCTCTGGAAGGCCAAGCACCCTGACAAAACGCTGCGTTTCAGTTTTGAGGCCGAGAAGAGGGGTTCCCTCGGCCAATTCATGGCCGTAGTTTATCAGTATACTACAGTGATATCAGTATACATGAGGTAATTCTAGAAATCCCATTGTGTTTTACATTTCCCTTTCTTTTAAATTAAAATCTCATTTAATTGACTTTCATATATTTAGTACCTATTTGACTATTTAAAAATGGCAAATATGGTAAACCTTATTGGCCTCGTGGACCCTGGGCTAGTCAGCTCTCAATCTGGATCTATATCAGACCGAATAAAAAACCTGTCAAGTCGCCTGAAAACAGCAGATGGGAATCAATTTTTCTTGGTCCCTTATAATCCAGGGTTAGTACCCTTAACTATTTAAAGTATTTTCCTAAGCTTGTACTATTTAACCTATATGGATCATTATGTGTAGGGGTCATTGGGTGATGGTAATTGTGAGACCAGCAACGGAGACTGCCTATTACATGAATTCACTGCCAAAACGCTCCGTTGACGACGACATGAAAAATATAGTGAATATGTCACTACGACAAAAATGGAAAAAGACGACCAGAAAAAGACGACGGTATAAGATAAAACCGTCGTTGTATTTAAACAGACGACGGTATAAAAAAAACCCGTCGTGGATAAGTTCCTTACTGTTGAATATTTTTAAAAGACGACGCATACAAATAAAAAGCGTCGTTTTTAAAAAAGGATTTCTTCAGAGATAAAATCTGACCAAAAAACAACGACAGCAGGTATGAATCCACCGACGTAGAAAATAAAGACGACAGTTCACCAAAAAACCTGCCGTGTTAACTCCTAACTAAACACGACCAACTGTTCTTAATCCACGTCGTATAATATAATGGAATCCACGTCTGTATACTACGACGGTGCATTCTCTGTAAACTGCCGACTTATTATTTTGGAGTATACTACGACGGTACCTATAACACTACTGTCGTTTTTATTTACCACGTCCTAAGTTCAAATTACCGTCGTATTTATTTAGTTTATACGTCTGCCTTCTCTGTAAAACGCCGTCTTATTTTTATAGCTTTTTAAAATTAATTAATTTTTCTTTTATTTTGGTAATATCTTTCTTAACACAAAACAAAATTTAATTCTCAATCCTCAACAACATTTTCATCTTAAAAGGCAAAATCTCTTCGTGTTAAATATTGATCAATATTTACACAATATATGTACACAAATTTGGCAAATACATCGTGGTTTCTTTTCTGCCTTCACCCCCAGCTTGTTCAACTGTTTCTTCCTCTCATATGCAAGCTGGGCCCTCTCCTTCCTCTTGTTCTCAAGCTCCTGCACAGCCACAGATGAATATCTAATAATTTCAGAAAATCAAAATCAACAAAGTGTGAAAAGCTCACTCCTCGATTCCTGGTTACATTGTAGTCCCCTTTTCCACAGTGATCAACTTCAAAACTCCTGTGTAGCAGGGGGGAACCAGCCTTAGAACCTGTTGTGGGTTGTGCGGCTGCAAACCCATGCAAGCTCCTGCACAGCCTCGATTCCTGAAAATCAAAATCAAAATCAAAATCAAAATCAAAATCAACAAAGTGTGAACCCTCACTCCTCGATTCCTGGTTACATTGTAGTCCCCTTTCCACAGTGATCAACTTCAAAACTCCTGTGTAGCAAGGTGGAACCAGCCTTAGAACCTGTTGTGGGTTGGGCCTTTGGGGTGAAGCTGGGAGTGGGCTTGAGGTTCAGAATGAATAGACACCATCTACTCATTCTGAACCTCAAGCCCACTCCCAGCTACAGCCACCACCTGAGTCCGTCTCTGCGAGCATCAGGAACACCCACGCGGGTTCTCAAGCTGGTTTCACCCTTGCTACATAGGAGGATGTAGCAAACCCATGCTTGGTCTTGTGAGGAATCATTCTGCAAACCCATTTGCTTTCAGAAAGACAATTTCTTGTGAGGAATCATTCTGCAACCCTAATTGAAAACTGAGAGTTAAAAAACGCGTAAAAAAATCATATTTAAACAAAATCAAGTAAATATCCACGTCGGTTCTAATATACATAGCGACGTCATATTTGACTAATCAACGTCAGTTTAGATATAACTACATCGGAAATCCAAAAGTCATTTCGCGCGTATTAAAAAGATAACTACATCGGAAATCCAAAAGTCATTTGGCGAGTATTAAAAAGAGAACAGCACCAAAGTAACCACGTCGGTTTATTAAAATACACAGTCGTTGAATTTATACGTACAACGTCAGTTTAGAGAAACAAAGCGCCGTCATAACCACGTCGGAAATCCAAAAGTCATTTGGTGCGTATTAAAAAGAAAACGACGTCGTTTTCAGAACCGCAAAGTAACCACGTCGGTTTATTAAAATACACAGTCGTTGAAATTACAAGTACAACGTCAGTTTAGAGGAAAAAAGCGCCGTCATAACCACATCGGAATTCCAAAAGTCTTTCGGCAGTTGTGATAACCACGTCATTTATGAATTATCTACCGTCGTTATAAATAAATAATACGGCGGTTTTTAAATAACAACGTCGTTGTATTGAACTCTGGGAAAATATATAAACTTTTCGTCACCTGACCTAATATTTTACGGTTTTCACTTCCCGATAAAGTATCGTAGTTTCCCTCTCATTTCCCAAATCACCATTTTCGTCACCTGACCTAGCATCATCGTCTGAATCATTGTCTTCATCGTCCAAATCACCATTTTGGTCTTCGTCTTCGTCGGAAGGAAACATTTCTTTGCACGCCGGTGTTATTCAAGGTTTTTTCTCACTCTCTTCCCTTTTTTTACTTTTCATTTGCATGCCGTAGTTGTCTGGAAACAAGATTCTGTCAAATTGAAGAAATCTTTCACTGGTTTTGATTAAATACATAAGTAGATACTCTCACGACGCCAAAAGACGACAGTTCTGTCTTGTTTTCGACGATGGAATGGACACACCACGACGGCCGTAATGCAAACTGCACGACGGTGGCTAAAAACCGTCATGGTGTGACAATTAATACGTCGGAAACAAGATAAAACCGTCGTCTAGTGAGAGAAGAACACTCGTTTTGTAATTTTAAACCACGTCGGTTATTGTTAATAACCGACGTAGTTTATGCACATAAACGTCATGAAATATATAAAACCGTCGTCTTATTTTCATTCATGATCTAAGAGATCGTTTAATAGGACGTCACTTTTTTAGTGTTACCGTCGTTGTTTTGTATTATTACGTGGTTTATTTTTAATAACCGACGTTGTTTTTCTGGCAGATTAATCAAAAATGGTTTCGAAATCTCAAAACAAGGAAGCTGAAGCGTCAAAGGCCACAGCAGGTTCAATGGCACAAGGGGATGAACCCAAAACAGGTTCAGTGGAACTTGAAAAATCAACTCAAAGCAAACCCTCGAAGAGGATGAGATATTCCTCAACCTCAGAGAAAGACTCGAGCACAGCCACATTTGTTGAGGAGCCAAAATCTGGCCGCGGTATCAGCACAATGAGCCGTGTTGTGAAGAGGAAAATTGAGAAGGTTAAGCCTGTGGTTGAGTTCAATAAAGATGGCAACCACATGGCGAGGCTGCTGTTGAGATGCAGTCTTACATTGGTTGTTTTGGCACGCACCAGAGTCCCTCTTGTGGACAAGAAATGGAAACAATTACCCAAGACGTGAAGGAGCAGATTTGGGAAGCTGTTCAAATGTCCTATGTTATTGGGGATAGTTACAAGAACTTGGTCTTGTCATCTGCCGCCAAAAAATGGAAGGATTTCAAGTATAACGTAACTAAGCAATATATCCTTCCATTCGCACATGACAAGGAGAAATTAAAAGAAATCCCATTGCTTTATAAGTTCATAGAGAAATCGCAATGGGATGCCTTCGTAGCTTCAAGGTTAACCCCAGATTTTGAAGCTAAGCATGCTGAGCAGAAGGAGAGGAGGGAGAAATTGGAGTACAACCATAGGTTGTCTAGAAAGGGTATGTTGGTTTGACGGACCAATTGGTAGAAACCATGCCCGAAGGTCAAGAAATCGATCGAGCTGTTCTGTGGAAGAAAGCAAGAGAAGATAAAACAGGAAACATCCCTGATCCAAAGGCTGCAGAGAAGGCAAAAACTAATCGTAAGTCTCACTAACTCTGTTCTAAATTTGAAAAACAGAGTGTTTTATTTTGGTATAGACGTCGTTATATTTACATAAGCGACGTTATAAAGTGAACACCACGACGGGCTTAATTTACGGACGTTTAAAAGTGAATAGGACGTCGGTTTTTGAATAAAGTAGACGTCTAGATAGAATTAATACGACGGATTAAATTATTCTATGAACTGCATTTTTGTTTTAAGTTTACTCACGCACACACTCTCCCTCTCTCTGTCTATTTCACTGAATTTTGTGGTGCACAATTTCTGGAAAAGAATGCATATTTCAATCGAGTTTTTTCACTTCTTCATTAAAACTTACGACGGTTTTTATTTATGTCTTAATCTGTTTTATTTTGAATATACGACGTATTTTATATACCGACGTTGTAAAGTATAAACAACGACGGTATTTATATACAGATGTTTTAAATTAATACCACGTCTGTCATTTAATAAAAACCGTCGTTGTTTATAATTTACAACGTCGGTATATGTATCTGTCATACACCCTGCTCAGGTTCTAACAATCTCTCTTTCTCTCTTTTAGGATGATTTGCAAAAGCAAGTCTCCGAGGCACTCTGACTGTCTCCGGGAGCAATGATATCTTGACTCTGGCTTTGGGAACCCCGGAGCATGGTGGGAGAGTCAGAGGAGCTGGTGCTGGCGTTACCCCAACTCAGTTCTTCAATTTGCCGAAGCAGCAGAGAGTGAAATTTGGTGACAAATTGAAGGAAAGTGTGAGGGAGGCAGTCAGAGAAGAGACCTTGAGGATTGAGGCGAAGTCAAGGGAAACTATAATGGAAGCAGTCAGAGCAGAGAGGGAGGCTTTGTTGGCATATATCCGTCAACTAGTTCCTAATTTTGATCCAGCCAGATGCTCCAAACCCCAATTTCTCCAAGGACTCCAATTCCTCCAATTATTTTACCCCCTCAAGATCAAGCCCAAAAAATCCAATGTCTGATAAGGCAAGCTGCTCTGGGGCCACTAATATCAGACCCCTAGCTTTGGAATTAGAAGATCCGAAGCCTGAAGCTGATACTGCTGCAAAAGAGAAAGAGGACACGGTAAATCTCTGCTATTTTCTATTTCTGCTTTTTAAATTTTAAAAAGACGTCGCTTCTTTTAATAGCCGACGTTAAAATTTAAAATAACGACGGTATATACGTCTGTTTCTTACAAGACACGTCGTGTTTCATTAAATACCACGACGCTTTTATAAACCGTCGTCTATTTCATGATTCCATTAACTGTATTTATATTAGAACGACCTTTCTATAGAATAGCGACGTTATAAATTCAATACAACGACGGTTATCTATTTACCGACGTGTATAACCTTTCACCGTCAGTATTAACTAGAAACCGTCGTTTATATTATATACCACGTCTGTTTTTTGTGTTTAGTTAGAGTCGTTTATTTTAGTTCACACACAAACTAACTTATATTTCTTTATTAATTTCTTTAAACAGGATCTCTCAAAGCTAGACGTGCCACCTCCTCTTTAGCCTTATGCCAACATTTCCAGACCAAGTTGTTGCCTGGTAACGAGGCTCTAACAATTCACATGCCTAAGGAGAGTGTTTGGCATTGAGCATTATGCCAACATTTCCTCTTCACTGAAGATGTTTTGCAAGTTTGGTTCCATGGTTGAGATAGGAACCACAGTGATATCAATATACATGAGGTAATTCTCCCTAATCCCATTTTGTTTGACATTTTCCTTTCTTTTAAATTAAAATCTCATTTAATTGACTTTCATATATTTAGGTTCCTATTTGACTATTTAAAAATGGCAAATATGGTAAACCTTGTTGGCCTCGTGGACCCTGGGCTAGTGGAGCTCTGGAGCTGGATCAATATCAGACCGAATAAAAAACCTGTCAACCGCCTTAATATAGCAGATGGGAATCAATTTTTCTTGGTCCCTTATAATCCAGGGTTAGTACCATTTAAAGTATTTTCCTGAGCTTCTAATATTTTTCTTTCTAATATGAATCATTATGTGCAGGGGTCATTGGGTGATGGTAATTGTGAGACCATTAACGGAGACTGCCTATTACATGAATTCACTGCCAAAACGCATGGTTGACGACGAAATGAAAAATATAGTGAATACGTAAGTTGATTTCTTCTGATTTATGATTTTTCCTATAAAGTATTTAAATAAACGACGATTTTTACTAATACCGACGTTATTATAAAAATATAACGACGGGAAGATATTACCGACGTTTTAATTTAACTACCACGTCAGTATTTTCTTAAAAACGTCGTTTTAATTTAACAACCACGTCGTTTGCGTTTTATTTAAGAACGTTTTAATTTTTTCTGCTCAATTTTTTGTCATACGACGTTTTTTACTCTTACCGACGTTATAACGTTACACAACGACGGTTAGGTTTTACCGCCGTTTTAAACAAAATATAACGTCTTGGTTTAAAAACTCCGTCGTTTTGACTGATTTACCACGACGGTTACTATTTGTATTTAAATTTTTGTTTTGTCATTAACACCCTGTGTTTCTTGTAACAGGTCAATTAAAATTTTTTAACATTCATATAAACAAAATTCACGTAAACAGCAGGCCCTTTGGAAAAATCTACACGGCATTCCTGAACAACCAACAAGTGTAGAGTGTGGCTATTACGTGATGCGATTCATGAGAGATATAATTCATGATCCAGACCTAAATTTCGAGAAGAAGGTAAAAACGCAAACATTTAGATATACTTTCTTTATTTTACTACGTCATATTTTTGTTTAACCGTCGTTTGTATCCTTATAACACGTCGGTTTTTTGGTTTATTTTTGCAGTTTGACAAGAAAAAAGATAAACTTCAGTATAAACAAGAGGATATTGACGAAGTTAGGCATGAATGGGCAGAATTCGTGAACAAGCAATTACCGAAGGATAATTGATGTAGATAAATATTATGAACAATGTTCAGGTTAATTTAGTTTATTTAAAATGTACATAAATATTTTGTTGTAATCAAGAGAACAAAATCAACAAAATTACTTTTGTTTTATAAATTTGTTTAGTTCCCAAACACCGACGTCTGATTCTAATTTACCCGTCTCATATGTGTACACAATGGTCGTCTTGCAGTAAATGGAAATATAAAATCGACGGTAATTCTTAAAAACGACGTGTAATAGTCAAAACAACGACGGTTTATAATTAATTCATCCTGTATAAATGAATTTGTACTCATATACTACGTCCGTTAGTATAACCTTATCGACGTATAAATAATATACAAGGCGGATATTCCTAAATATCCGCCTTTGTATAATAAACAACGTCAGTTATATACAAAACAATGGACGTGTTAATATTAATAACAACGACGGTTTATAATTAATTCATCCTGTATAATGAATTTGTATTCATATACTACGTCGGTAGTATAAACCTTAACGACGTTGGTAATACTATACAAAGGCGGATATTATTAAAATCCGCCTTTATATATTTAAACAACGTCCGTTACATACACTAAAAGACGTTTAATACTATAACAACGACGGTTTATAATTAATTCATCCTGTGTATATTCTTAAATATAGTTTCAACGTCGGTTTATTATGTTTAAAGTCGTTGTAAAGGGATACAACGTCGGCTAAGTCATTTTTAATTTAATTGTTATTGACTTTTATATTTTATTTAAATCCATATTAAATTCATAACTATATCCAAAAATTATACTGAAAACTACCAAGCATTGGAATATTGTCTCTATCCTAAAGCTTTAAAAAAATATAATTTTGGAATATTTTTTTATTGTATTTAATTACTAATATTAATAATATATTCAAAACAAAATCCGAAAAATATACCGGCAAATTCTATGCACTGATTGAGACAATATCTTGCCCGTTAAGGCCTGAAAAATGTAATTTTAGTTTTCAAAGTTCAAATGATAACAAAATTCAAACAAATTTAGAGACAAAGCATGGTACTCCTTATACTTTACATAACATAACCCTAAGGTTTATGTGATCCATTGGTGCCCATAAATTCAAAATTATGAAATCCATATTTTAGCCTACTATTGTAGAAGGCAATGTTGTAAGGAATCCATAGCAATTTTCGGTTCATTTTTCTCGTACTTGTGTATTTTTTAAAAATTATTTTAAAATTTAGGGTTTAGGGTTTAGGGTTTAGGGTTTTTTGAAACGACGCCGGTTTTCTCCCGCTGTTTTTGGTCAACTACATTAACAAAGACTAATTGAATTCGGTTGGCGACGTCAGTTATAAAATAGCGACGTCTTTAGTGTTTACAACGTCGGGATTTTATAACAACCGCCGTTGTAAGTAATTATTAGACGTCATTATAAGTGTTGACCGTCGTGGTTGAAAAACGCGGTACTTAAAAATTTTTGACCGCGACCTAAAATTTTCAGAATTTCCCTTTAACCCTCAAATAGTTCATTCTCTCTCTTCAACATAAATTTGTCTGAAAGTTTTCGTTCTCCAAGCTCTCTCTCAATATCCATGTAAGTACAACTCTAGTCCCTTTAATCCTAATTCTCTCAGCTCTCTCTCAAGCTTTTGTTATATTCTCTCAGCTCTCTCTCAAAGCATTGGGTACGTAGATTCTCCAAGATCTCTCTCAAAGCATTTGGTACGTAGATTCTCCAAGATCTCTCATTGGGTACGTAGATTCTCCAAGCTCTCTCTCAAAGCATTGGGTACATAGATTCTCCAAGCTCTCTCTGAAGCAGTTGTTATATTCTCGCAGCTCTCTCTCAATATCCATGTAAGTACAACCCTAATCTCTTCTTAAATCCATAAATGTTTTCGTTGGTAGCTATATTAGGGTTTTGGTGTTTGCAATCTTGTAATAATTGCTCTATGTTTGGGTTCTTTTATGTTTGTTTGGCCATGGGTTCTTGGAAAAGGAATGGGGATGGGAGATTTAAGCTGTTTTTTTTTAACTACGACGACGGTTGAAGGATCAAACCGTCGTCCAAATGTTTATTATACGTCGGTTGTTCATTTACTCCCGTCGTCTGCGTTTTAAGCCGCAACTGGTAGCCTAAAGACGACTGTTTCTCCATTAAACGTCGTCTTTAGGCTACCAGAACACCGTTCAAATTTCTGGGTTTGGGTATCTTAATGACGACGGTGACTATAGATGCCGTCGTCGGAATGTATATTAAACGACGATTATTTTTATAAACCGTCGTCTTTTCCATGTTTTATATTTAATTTTCATTTTGTTCTCTGCTATTTGAATGAGGTAGTGTTTCATTGCTGGTCTTTCCACTTTAATATATATATATTTATATGAATTTGATAGAGTGTGAGATGGATAAGTCATGGATGCATGCGGATAGAAGATCGAAGGCATATGAGTTAGGGGTGGAAGGATTTTGAATTTTGCGTTACAAAATCTTGGAAATACAACTGAGATTCGTTGTCCATGTGTTAAATGTGGGAATATTCGATTGTTTGGGGTTGGAATTATAAGGGAACACTTATACTTTAATGGAATTGACCAAAGCTATAAGATTTGGAGATGGCACGGAGAACCTTGGGAATGGACTACCAATGCTAGTAGAAATGTGGAAGAAGATGAGCAAAGTAGGTTTAGTTATGTTTCTGAAGAATTAGGGATGGATGATAATGATTTTGCCAATATTGGATCTGATCCTTATGAGTTTGCCAATGTGATTGGGGATGGCGATGAACCCTTGTACCCTGGTTGCAGTAAGTACACAAAGTTGTCGGCTTTGGTGAAGTTATATAATTTGAAAGCGAAACATGGGATGAGTGATGTTTGCTTTACAGAATTATTGATACTTCAAGGAGAATTTATTCCAGAAGGAAATACACTACCTTCCTCTATGTACGAGGCAAAAAAGACTTTGTCTGCTTTAGGGATGAGTTAGGAGAAAATCCACGCATGTTCCAATGACTGCATTTTGTATCGGAAGGAGTATGAGAATGCAACTAATTGTCCTACTTGTGGTATCTCAAGGTGGAAGGAAACCAAGGATGGGTTCTTGAAAGAGGGTGTGGCAGCGAAGGTGGTGTGGTATTTTCCTCCAATTCCAAGGTTTAAAAGGATGTTTCAATCACATAAGACAGCTAAGAGTTTGACTTGGCATGCTGCAAGAAAATCAGTTGACGGTTATATGTCTCATCCAGCGGATTCCCCGTCTTGGAAACTTGTTGATGAAAAATGGCCCGACTTTGGTAATGAGCCAAGAAACTTGAGATTGGCTCTCTCATCTGATGGATTCAATCCCCACAGTTCTTTAAGTAGCAGATACAGTTGTTGGCCAGTTATGTTAGTTACATATAATCTCCCACCATGGCTATGCATGAAGCGGAAGTTCATGATGTTGACTATACTGATTTCCGGTCCTAAACAGCCCGGAAATGATATAGACGTCTACTTAGAGCCTTTGATTGATGATTTGAAATCTCTGTGGGATGGGATTAGAGGAGTGTATGATGCCCACATAGGAGAATACTTTACACTCAGAGCTGCATTACTGTGGACAATTAATGATTTTCCCGCTTATGGAAACTTATCTGGTTGTGTTGTTAAAGGATATAAAGCTTGTCCAATATGCGGCGATGATACACCTAGTCACAGGTTGAAAAATGGCCACAAAATTTGTTACATTGGGCATAGAAAGTGGTTACCAATCAATCATCCATATAGGAGGCAACGTGCAGCTTTTAATGGGAAACCTGAATATGGCATGCCCCCTGAGCCATTAACAGGAGAAGAAGTGCTGCATATGGTTGAAGATATTAATTACATATGGGGCTCGAAAAATGGGGGAAGTGTTGGTGAGAATGATGGTGACAGAGTTTGTTGGAAGAAGAAATCAAAATTCTTTGATCTCGAGTATTGGAAATACCTCCCTGTGAGGCATGCCTTAGATGTTATGCACATTGAGAAGAATGTTTGCGATAGTATCATTGGTACATTGCTAGAGATCCCTGGAAAAAATAAAGATGGGATTGCTGCTCGGTTAGACTTATTGAACATGGGGGTAAAAATTGATTTGCAACCCGAGTATGGAGAAAGACGTACTCGCTTGCCTCCAGGGCCTTGGAATTTGTCAAGAGCAGAGAAGAGAGCGATTTGCAATTCTTTTTATGGTATGAAGGTTCCTGAAGGTTATTCTTCAAATATAAAAAATCTTGTATCTTTAAAAGATTCAAGACTTCTTGGCCTTAAATCTCATGATTGTCATACCTTGATGCAACAATTGCTCCCTGTGGCAATTCGTTCTGTTTTGGAGAAGCCTGCAAGGTATGCAATAACTCGATTGTGCTTCTTCTTCAATGCTATATGTGCAAAGACGGTAGATGTTTCCAAGCTAGATAAGTTGGAAGAAGATGTAGTAGTTACTTTATGTTTGCTTGAGAAGTACTTTCCCCCTTCATTCTTTGATATCATGGTTCATCTAGTAGTACATCTTGTCAGAGAAGTTCGTCTATGTGGGCCAGTATATTTTAGATGGATGTATCCGTTTGAAAGATATATGAAAGTGCTAAAGGGGTATGTTCAGAATCGTACTCGTCCCGAAGGTTGCATTGCTGAGCGGTATATAGCTGAAGAAGCTGTAGAGTTTTGTACCGAGCATTTATCTGATGTTAGTACAGTTGGAGTGCCTTCAAGCCAGAATATGGGAGTTTCAAAGCCATTATCAGGTTGTACAATGAGCTTAGTTGATATGGACTTGTTGAACCAGGCACATCTATATGTCTTGGAGAATACGGAGGAAGTCCTACCTTATATCGAGTACGTATGAGTTTAATTTTTCATATATATGTAGCCATGTTAAATATTATTACTCCTTATATTTATCTTATATATAAGGGACCGTAATGCGTGTTTTTTTCGTGTCAATTGTAGGGAACATATGATCCACATCAAGACCACTTATCCGAAATTTAGAAAGAGAACAAAGTGGCTACAAGATAAGCACAATAGCACTTTCATTCAATGGCTACGTGTTAAGGTATATATGTTATTGAATGACATTCAATTTATTATTTTAATTTTCTTTCTTTCTATATATATGTTAGATTGAATTAATATATATGTTTAATTTGTAGGTTCAAAGTGAATTTAATGGGGAAGATTATAATGGCATATCAGAAAATTTGAGATGGTTAGCAGCTGGTCCAAGCATGGTAGTGCCATCATATAGGAGCTATCTTATTAATGGTGTCAAATTTAGCACAAAGGCACAAGATGATGTGCGAACTGTCCAAAATAGTGGAGTTTATTTACTTGCACATACTATGCAAGTTGCTAGTGCCAAGGATAAAAACCCTATTGTCTCCAATATGGGTTTTTATGGGGTTATTCAAGAAATTTGGGATCTTGACTACCAAAAGTTTAGAATCCCAATCTTGAGGTGTGATTGGATAGATAACACTTAGGGCCTTGTAGTCGACGAACTTGGATTTACCCTTGTAGATCTGAGGTAAAATTGGACATAGGAATGACCAATTTGTTATGGCTTCTCAAGTCAAACAAGTATTTATGTTGACGACCCAATGCATCGTGGTTGGTCGGTAGTGTTATCAATGCCTAATAGAGAATATAATGATGTTATTGGTGATGATGTGCTAGGTGATATTAGAATTGAGTGTGAGCCTTTCTAGAGGGATACCAAATGTTGACACATTTGATGACCTAGTGGGTGAGTTTGGGAGTGAGAACATTAGAGATGGGTGTGAAGATATATGGATTGATTGATTGTTGTAATGTATGACATTAGTTATGCAGTTAATTGTATGACATTAATTCATAGCTCTGTATATCATTTTAATTCCGATCACATTTTCATTCTGCAAGCTTTGTATGACATTACTTCATAGCTCTGTATATCATTATAATTCATTTCAACCGTCGTCTATTACAGTCGTCTATTATAGTCGAAAGGTCTCTTTTTATGCTTTATGTACCAAATCGACGTCGGTTTTAGTTTTTTTCTGACGTGTACTATATTAACCACGTCGTTTTTTTTGTGTTCAAGCCGTCAAAATCATTTTCAACGTCTGTGGTGATATAAAGGGTCGTGGTTATTGTTGTTTTTACGTCAGTTCAAGTAAATATATGCCATGTTATATGTTTAAGACGTCAGTTTTTTCATTTAGTGAACGTAGTATTTATTAACCACGGCGGTTTCTAAGTTTGACACGTCGGTTTTGTTTAATTTAGAGACGTTGATAAAACAATTTACGTCGGTTTTATAGTTGTTTTTGACATTTAAAATTATTTAAACATCTGTATTTTAATACAACCGTCGTCTATTATAGTCGAAAGGTCTCTTTTTTATGCGTTTATGTACCAAATCGACGTCGGTTTTAGTTTTTTTGTGACGTGTACTATATTAACCACGTCGTTTTTTTTGTGTTCAAGCCGTCAAATCATTTTCAACGTCTGTGGTGATATAAAGGGTCGTGGTTATTGTTGTTTTTACGTCAGTTCAAGTAAATATATGCCATGTTATATGTTTAAGACGTCAGTTTTTTCATTTAGTGAACGTAGTATTTATTAACCACGGCGGTTTCTAAGTTTGACACGTCGGTTTTGTTTAATTTAGAGACGTTGATAAAACTATTTACGTCGGTTTTATAGTTGTTTTTGACATTTAAAATTATTTAAACGTCTGTGTTTTAATACAACCGTCGTCTATTATAGTCGAAAGGTCTCTTTTTTATGCGTTTATGTACCAAATCGACGTCGGTTTTAGTTTTTTTGTGACGTGTACTATATTAACCACGTCGTTTTTTTTGTGTTCAAGCCGTCAAAATCATTTTCAACGTCTGTGGTGATATAAAGAGTCGTGGTTATTGTTGTTTTTACGTCAGTTCAAGTAAATATATGCCATGTTACATGTTTAAGACGTCAGTTTTTTCATTTAGTGAACGTAGTATTTATTAACCACGGCGGTTTTCTAAGTTTGACACGTCGATTTTGTTTGATTTAGAGACGTTGATAAACTATTTACGTCGATTTTTTAGTTGTTTTTGACATTTAAAATTATTTAAACGTCTGTGTTTTAATACAACCGTCGTCTATTATAGTCGAAAGGTCTCGTTTTATGCTTTATGTACCAAATCAACGTCGGTTTTAGTTTTTTTGTGACGTGTACTATATTAACCACGTCGTTGTTTTTGTGTTCAAGCCGTCAAAATCATTTTCAACGTCTGTGGTGATATGAAGGGTTCGTGGCTATTGTTGTTTTTACGTCAGTTCAAATAAATATATGCCATGTTATATGTTTAAGACGTCAGTTTTTCATTGAGTGAACGTAGTATTTATTAACCAAGACGGTTTCTAAGTTTTACACCGTCGGTTTTGGTGTATTTAGAGACGTTGATAAGCATATTTACGTCGGTTTTGTAGTTGTTTTTGACATTTACCTTATTTCAACGTCTGTGTTTACTAAAACCGTCGTCTATTATAGTCGAAAGGTCTCTTTTTAAGCTTTTATGTATGAAATCTACGTCGGTTTAGTATTTTACTGACGTGTACTATATTAACTACGTCGGTTATTTGCCGTCGTTATTTCATGTATGAAAAGACGGCGGTCGATTTCTCGTCGGTTGTAAACCAGGATACACGACGGTGGATTACCGTCGTCTATTTCGTTTTTTGTAGTAGTGTGTAAGTTGATCTCTTCTGATCTAAGATTTTTTTCCTTTAAAGCATTTGAATATACGACGGTTTTTTTATAATAATACGTTATAATGACAATACAACGACGATAAGTTATTACTGACGTTTAAATAATTTATTATGACAGGAACCGCCCCGAATTCCTCGGAACCCGAGACGAATCCTGTGAGAATTTTTCGACATCACACCGATGCCTGGCCCACAAATTAAGAACCGAGACTTTCTACCGAAATTTCGGCAGAGTCTCCCCTAAAATTTGGCTTTCCCCAAAATTTCAACCTGCAAACAAAACACAGTTTATAACCCAACTGGCAGCATGCACAATATAAACTCAGGCAATTCATCTAATTGGCCTCCGGCCTTCAAATATTTCGAAACCAAACTACCAACAAGCTTTTAAGTCGCACTATACAAAAACCATAATATTTATGATCTCAAACAACTATATGAATACTCCCAACAATCATTAAACCGAATTCAATGCCAAAATCACATCAAACCCATTCACATGCTCAGAATCGATCAAACCTTTTAACGGTCACAACTCCGATAATAAACAATTATTTACAGCCGAACCAACTATACATTTCAGATCTATCACAATTCTAAATCCGATAAAAACACAATAAACACATTCTCAAACTCTCCCTTTATATTAGTTCAATCCCGCAACCATACCTTATCCAAGGCGTATGTGCATTAAACACATCATCAATTTCTTCCCTTTTATGAATTCCATTTTTTCCTCAAGGCATCGTATTAAGAAGACATCCGAAGGGCCTGGACAAACTCCGACGGGCCTGGGCAAAATAAATAATCCGAAGGGCTTGGACAAACTCCGACGGGCCTGGGCAAAATAAATAATCCGAAGGGCTTGGACAAACTCCGACGGGCCTGGGCAAAATAAATCAATCTCCGAGGGGCCTGGGCAAACTCCGACGGGCCTGGGCAAAATAAATCACATAATCCACCCCATACGCCGGAACATCCACAGCCACGTATGGGGTCCGTCACACGCCGGAAAACTCCAACGACACGTGTGACATATCAATCACATAATCCACCCCATACGCCGGAACATCCACAGCCACGTATGGGGTCCGTCACACGCCGGAAAACTCCAACGACACGTGTGACATAACAATCACATAATCCACCCCATACGCCGGAACATCCACAGCCACGTATGGGGTCCGTCACACGCCGGAAAACTCCAACGACACGTGTGACATAACAATCACATAATCCACCCCATACGTCGGAACATCCACAGCCACGTATGGGGTCCGTCACACGCCGGAAAACTCCAACGACACGTGTGACATAATAATCACAAATCCACCCCATATGCCGGAACATCCACAGCCACGTATGGGGTCCGTCACACGCCGGAAAACTCCAACGACACGTGTGACATATTCACAGTAGAGACCAAAAACCTTTCTAACATTAAACCCATAACCGGGGAGGCCTAAGGTAGTGCTATTAGCATTCAAATTAACATTCTAAGTACCCCACACAAAATCAACAGGATAATACTTTCTCAAATATTATATATAAACTCAAAACACTCGAATATGTCAAATCACTATATTACAACTACTTTACAAAATAAAGAATTCAACTATTAAATGTAACAAGTATTTAAATAAACCATTAAATACAAAAGCATAAGATTTCCCTCTCCAACCATAAAAATAAACTCCTAGACCCACATAATCAACATCAAACAAATGACGGTCAAGACCCGTCCAAAAAGGGTCATCCTAGTACCTTTCGAATAGTAAACTACTTCGGAAGACTTACGGTCAACCGAGGGTCAAACCTTCCAAATTTGGTCAACCGGGCCCGCAGGCCCCACGACCTCCATGATCCGAGAGTTCCTATGGGTTCCACAAGGTCTAGGAAATACGTCCTACAAGTTTGATTCATAACGGACGGTCGGATCGCTCGCGATCGCACGATCGGACGGTTATCGTAAAACACAAACTTCAAGTTTTTGAATCGGAACATCCGGGGCTCCGATTCATGATCCGTCGAATCCTACACGATCCTAGGAATGCCCAGGTTAACATATAATAAATTCAAGACCATCCAACGGTCCAAACCTATCGAACCCGGATAACGCGTAATATGCGATATCCGTTCGAGACTCATACGGTATCCAAAATGAGATCCGTAAAATCATACGCGCTCGTGAGGACCAGGGGATCGCATTGG
>BJCG01001545.1:0-48986 GCA_005406145.1 Prunus yedoensis | reverse complement strand
TGAAACCCAATCGCTAGAACAATGCAATACACCTATGGGAAACGAACTGCCTTTGAACAAGAATTGTCCATTTTCTGTTCTTACCCCTATTGATTTCCGATCCAGCCCAAAACTTGGGCATCCTCATAATATTGTGGGAGGAGTCATTTGGTAAGTTTTGAGTGAAAATCCAATATGCTAGAACTATGGAATACACCAACCACTCGTATAAGGAACAAACTGCCTTGAACCTGAATTGTCCAATTTCTTACCCCTATTGATTCCGATCGAGCCCAAAACTTGGGGCATCATCATAATATGGTGGGTAGGAGTCATTTGGTGAGGTTGAGTGAAATCGAATCGCTAGAACTACGCAATACACCAACCGCTCCAACTCGAACGAACTCTTCGAACTTTGAATTGTCCAATTTCTTACCTCTATGGATTTCCGATTGAGCCCAAAACTTGGGCATCGGCATAATATGGTGGGAGGAGTCATTTGGTGAGTTTTTAGAAAAATCCAACAACCATACCTACGGAATACACCAACCACTCCTATAAGGAACGAACTGCCTTGAACTTAAATTGTTCAATTTTCTACCCTATTGATTTCCGATCGAGCCCAAAACTTGGGCATCATCATAATATGATGGGGAGGAGTCATTTGGTGAGTTTTGAGTGAAATCCAATCTCTAGAACTACGGAATACACCAGCCTCCTTTAAGGAACGAACTGCCTTTGAACCGAATTGTCCAATTTCCTACCCTATTGATTTCCGATCGAACCCAAAACTTGGGCATCATCATAATATGTGGGAGGAGTCATTTGGTGAGTTTTGAGTGAAACCCATCGCTAGAACTATGCAATACACCAACTACTCCAACTCGGAATGAATTGTCTTCGAACTTAAATTGTCCAATTTCTTACCCCTACGGATTTCCGATCGAGCCAAAACTTGGGCATCCAATAATATGGTGTGAGGAGTCATTTGGCGAGTTTTGAGTGCAATCCTATCGCTATAACTACGGAATACAACAACCGCTCCTATAAGAAACGAATTGCCTTTCAACCTGAATTGTCCAATTTCTTACCCCTATTGATTTCCCATCGAGCCAAAACTTGGGCATCCCCCTATTATGGTGGGAGGAGTCATTTGGTGGGTTTTGAGTGAAATAAATCGCTAGAACAACGGCGTAACAATCCCTCCTATAAGGAACGAACTGCCTTGGAACCTGAATTGTCCAATTTCTTACACCCTTTTGATCTCCGATCGAGCCCAAAACTTGGGCGTCATCATAATGTGGTGGGAACAGTCATTTGGTGAGTTTCGAGTGAAATCGAATTGCTAGAACTATGCAAACACCAACCACTCCAATTCGTAACGAACTGCCTTTGAACCTGAATTGTCCAATTTCTTACCCCAATGGATTTCCGATCGAGCCAAAAACTTCGGCATCATCATAAGATGGTGGTAGCAGTCATTTGGTGAGTTTTGAGTGAAATCCAATCGCTAGAACTATGAAATACACCAACCACTCCTATTAGGCACGAACGCCTTTGGATCTGAATTGATCAATTTTACACCTATTGATTTCCAATCGAGCCCAAAACTGGGCATTATCATAATATGATGGGAGGAGTCACTTGGTGAGTTTTGAGTTAAATCCAATCGCTAGATCTGTGCAATACACCAACCACTCCAATTCGGAACGAACGTGCCTTTGAACTTGAATTGTCCAATTTCTTACACATATGGATTTCCTATCGATCCCAAAACTTGGGCATCATCATAATATGGTGGGAGGAGTCGTTTGGCAAGTTTTGAGTGAAATCCAATCGCTAAAACTACGCAATACACCGACCACTCCAGTTCGGAACGAACTGCCTTCGAACCTGTATTGTCCAATTTCTTACCCCTATTGAATTCCGATCGAGCCCAAAACTTCGGCATCATCATAATATGGTGGGAGGAGTCCTTTGGTGAGTTTTGAGTGAATCCAATCTCTATAACTATGAAATACACCGACCATTCCTATACGAAACGAACTGCCTTTGAACCTGAATTGATCAATTCTTTACACCTATTGATTTCCAATCGAGCCCAAGACTTGGGCATCATCATAATATGGTGGGAGGAGCATTTGGTGAGTTTTGAGTGCAATCTAATCGCTAGAACTATGCGATACCAACACAACCACTCCAATTCGGAACGAACTGCCTTCGAACTTGAATTGTCCAATTTCTACGCCTATTGATTTCTGACCGAGCCCAAAACTTGGGAATCATCATAATATGTTTGGGAGGAGTCATTTGTTGTTTTGAGTGAAATCCAATCGCTAGAACTAGAAATACACCAACCACTTCTATAAGGAACGAACTGCCTCTGAACCTGGATTGTCCAATTTCGTACCCCTATGATTTCCGATCGAGCCCAAAACTTGGGCATCATCATAATTGGTGGGACGGGTCATTTGTTGTGTTTTGAGTGAAATCCAATCTCTAGAACTATGGAATACACCAACCACTCCAATAAGGAACAAACTGCCTTTGAACCTAGATTGTCCAATTTCGTACCCCTATTGATTGTCCAATTTCGTACCCTATTGATTTCACTCAAAACTCACCAAATGACACCTTCCACCATATTATGACAATGCCCAGTTTTGGGATCGATTGGAAATCCATAGGGTAAGAAATTGGACAATTCAGGTTCAAAGGCAGTTGGTTCGTTATAGGAGTGGTTGGTGTATTTCCGTAGTTCTAGCGATTGGATTTCACTCAAAACTCAACAAATGACTACTCGCACTATATTATGATGATGCCCTAGTTTTGGCCTCAATAGGAATTCAATAGGGGTAAGAAATTGGACCATTCAGGTTCAAAGGCAGTTCGTTCCTTATTGGAGTGGTTGGTGTATTCCATAGTATCTAGAGATTGGATTTAACTCAAAACACAACAAATGACACCTCCCACCACATTATGATGATGCCCAAGTTTTGGGCTCGCTCGGAAATCAATTGGGGTAAGAAATTGGACAATTCACGTTCAAAGGCAGTTGTTCCTTATAGGAGTGGTTGGTGTATTCCGTAGGTTTGGCGATTAAATTTCACTCAAAACACACCAAATTACTCCTCCCACCATATTATGATGATGCCCAAGTTTGGGCTCGATCGGAAATTCATAGGGGTAAGAAATTAGACAATTCAGGTTGAAAGGTAGTTCGTTCCTTATGGGAGTTGGTTTGTGTATTCCATAGTTCTAGCGATTGGATTTCACTCAAAACTCCCCAAATGACTCCTCCCACCATACTATGATGGTGCCCAAGTTTTGGGCTCGATGGGAAATCAATAGGTGTAAGAAATTGGACAATTCAGGTTCAAAGGCAGTTCGTTCCTTTTAGGAGTGGTTGGTGTATTCCGTAGTTCTAGCAATTGGATTTCACACAAAACTCACAAAATGACTCCTCCCACTGTATTATGATGATGCCCTAGTTTTGGGCTCGATCGGAAATCAATAGGGGTAAGAAATTCGACAATTCAGGTTCAAAGGCAGTTCGTTCCTTATAGGAGTGGTTGTTGTATTCCGTAGTTATAGAGATTGGATTTCACTCAAAACTCACCAAATGACTCCTCCCACCATATTATGATGATGCCCAAGTTTTGGGCTCGATCGGAAATCAATAGGGGTACGAAATTGGACAATTCAGGTTCAAAGGCAGTTCGTTCCTTAGAGGAGTGGTTGGTGTATTCCGTAGTTCTAGCGATTGGATTTCACTCAAAACTCCCAAATGACTCCTCCCCACCATATTATGATGGTGCCCACATTTTGGGCTCGATGGGAAATCAATAGGTGTAAGAAATTGGACAATTCAAGTTCAAAGACAGTTCTTTACGAATGGGAGTGGTTGTTGTATTGCATAGTTCTAGCAATTGGATTTCACTCAAAACTCACCAAATGACTCCTCCCACCATATTATGATGATGCCCAAGTTTTGGGCTCGATCGGAATTCCATAGGTGTAAGAAATTGGACAATTCAAGTTCACAGGCAGTTCGTTCCGAATTGGAGTGGTTGGTGTCTTGCATAGTTCTTGCAATGGATTTCACTCAAACTCACAAATGACTCGTCCCACCATATTATAGTGATGCCCAAGTTTTTGGCTCGATCAGAAGTCAATAGGAGTAAGAAATTGGACAATTCAAGTTCAAAGGCAGTTCGTTACGAATTGGAGTGGTTGGTGTATTGCATAGTTCTAGCGATTGGATTTCACTCAAAACTCACCAAATGACTCCTCCCACCATATTATGACGATGCCCAACTTTGGGGCTCGATCGGAAATCCGTAGGTGTATGAAGTTGGACAATCAAGTTCAAAGGCAGTTCGTTCCTTATTGGAGTGGTTGGTGTATTTCGTAGTTCTAGCGATTGGATTGCACTCAAAACTCACCGAATGACTACTCCCACCTTATTATGTTGTTGCCCAAGTTTGGGCTCGATCCGAAATCAATGGGACATAGAAATTGGACAATTCAAATTCGTACTGAGTTTGTGCCTTAAATGGAGTGGTTGGTGTATTCCATAGTTCTAGCGATTGGATTTCACTCAAAACTCACTGAATGACTCCTCCCACCATATTACCAAGTTGCCTAAGTTTTGGGCTCCAACCGAAGTCAATGGCCATAGAAATTGGATTATTCAAGTTCGTACTCAGTTTGTGCCTTAAATGGAATGGTTGGTGTATTGCACTGTTCTAGCAATTGGATTTCGCTTGAAACTCACCGAATGACTCCTCCCACCTTAGTATGTTTGTCACCCAAGTTTTGGGCTCGTTTCGAATCAATAGGCCATAGAAATTGGACAATTCAAATTCGTACTCAGTTTGTGCCTTAAATGGAGTGGTTGGTGTATTGCATAGTTCTAGCAGTTGGATTTCACTCAAAACTCACCGAATGACTCCTCCCACCGTATTATGCTATTGCCCAAGTTTTGGCTCGATCCGAAATCAATAGGGGTAAGAAATTGGACAATTCAAGTTCGCACTCAGTTTTTGCCTGAAGTGTTGTGGTTGGTGTATTGCATAGTTCTAGAAATTAGATTTCACTCAAAACTCACCGAATGACTCCTTCCACCTTATTATGATGTTCCCCAAGTTGTGGGCACCATTCGAAATCCATAGGCCACAGAAATTGACAATTCAAGTCCGTACTCAGTTCGAGCCATAAATGGAGTTGTTGGTGTATTGCATATTTCTAGCGGTTGGATTCCACTCAGTACTCACCGAATGACTCCTCCCACCTTATTATGATGGTGCCCAAGTTTTGGGCTCGGTCCGAATCAATTGGCCATCAAAATTGGAGAATTCAAGTTCATACATAGTTTGTGCCTTAAGTGGACTGGTTGGTGTATTGCATAGTTCCAGCGATTGGATTTCAATGAAAACTCAATATGGTGGGAGGAGTCATTTGTTGAGTTTTGAAGGAAATCCAATCGCTACAAACTATGCAATACACCAACCACTCCAATTCGGAACGAACTGCCTTTAAACTTGAATTGTCCAATTTCTTACACCTATGGATTTCCGATCGAGCCCAAAACTTGGGAATCATCATAATATGGTAGGAGAGTCATTTGGTGAGTTTTGAGTGAAATCCAATCGCTAGAACTACGGAATACACCAACCACTCCTATAAGGAACAAACTGCCCTTGAACCTGAATTGTCCAATTCTTACCCCTATTGATTTCCGATCGAGCCCAAAACATGGGCATCGTTATAATATGGTGGGAGGAGTCGTTTGGTGAGTTTTGAGTGAAATCCAATCGCTAGAACTATGCAATACACCAACCACTCCAATTCGGAACGAACTGCCTTTCAACTTGAATTGTCTAGTTTCTTACACCTACGGATTTCCGATCGAGCCCAAAACTTGGGCATCATCATAATATGGTGAGAGGAGTCATTTGGTGAGTTTTGAGTGAAATCCAATAGCTAGAAGTTGGCAATACACCAACCACTCCAATTCGGAACGAACTGCCTTTAAACTTGAATTGTCCAATTTCTTACACCTATGGATTTCCGATTGAGCCCAAAACTTGGGCAAAATCATAGGATGGTGGGAGGAGTCATTTGGTGTGTTTTGAGTGGAAATCCAATCGCTAGAACTATGCAATACACCAACCACTCCAATTCGGAACGAACTGCCTTTGAACTTGAATTGTCCAATTTCTTACACCTATGGAATTCCAATCGAACCCAAAACTTGGGCATCAATCAAAATATGGTGGGAGGAGTCGTTTGGTGAGTTTTGAGTGAAGTCGAAACGCTAGAACTACGGAATACCCCAACCATTCCTACAAGGAACGAACTGCCTTCGAACCTGAATTGTCCAATTTTTTACCCTTATTGACTTACGATCGAGCCCAAAACTTGGGCATCATGATAATATGGTGGGACGAGTCATTTGGTGAGTTTTGAGTGAAATCCAATCACTAGAAATATGCAATACACCAACCACTCCAATTTGGAAAGAACTGCCTTCGAACTTGAATTGTCCAATTCCTTAAACCTATGGATTTCCGATCAAGCCCAAAACTTGGGCATCATCATAATATGGTGGGAGGAGTCATTTGGTGAGTTTTAATTGAAATCCAATCGCTAGAACTACGGAATACACCAACCACTACTACAAGGAAGAAACTGCCTTTGAACCTAAATTCTCCAATTTCTTACCCCTGTTGATTTCCAATCGAGCCCAAAACTTGGGCATCATCATGATATGGTGGGGGGAGTCATTTGGGGAGTTTTGAGTGAAATCCAATCGCTAGAACTATGCAATACACCAACCACTCCAATTCGGAACGAACTACCTTTGAACTTGAATTATCCAATTTCTTACACCTATGGATTTCCGATCACGCCCAAAGCTTGGGCATCATCACAATATGTTTGGAGGAGTCATTTGGTGAGTTTGGAGTGAAATTCAATAGCAAGAACTACGGAATAGACGAACCACTCCTATAAGGAATGAACTGTCTTTGAAACCTGAATTGTCCAATTTCTTACCCCTTTTGATCTCTGATCGAGCCTAAAACTTGGGCGTCATCATAATGTGGTGGACGAGTCATTTGGTGAGTTTTGAGTGAAATACAATCACTAGAAATAAGCAATACAACCAACTACTACAATTTCGAACGAACTGCCTTCGAACTTGAATTGTCCAATTTCTTAAACCTATGGATTTCCAATCGAGCCCAAAACTTGGGCATCATCATAATATGGTGGGAGGAGTCATTCGGTGTGTTTTAAGTGAAATCCAATGGCTAGAACTACGGAATACACCAACCAGTCCTATATGGAACGAACTGCCTGTGAACCTGAATTGTCCAATTTCTTATACCTATGGATTTCCGATCAAGCCCAAAGCTTAGGCATCATCATAATATGGTGGGAGGAGTCATTTGGTGAGCTCTGAGTGAAATCCAGTCGCTAAAACTACGGAATACAATAACCACTCCTATAAGGAATGAATTGCCTTTGTACTTGAATTGTCCAATTTCTTACCCCTATTGATTTCCGATCGAGCCCAAAACTCGGGCATCGTTATAATATGGTGGGAGGAGTCATTTGGTGAGTTTTGATTGAAATCCAATTGCTAGAACTATGCAATACACCAACCACTCCAATTCGGAACAAACTGCCTTCGAACCTGAATTGTCCAATTTCTTACACCTATGGAATTCCAATCGAGCCCAAAACTTGGGCATCATCATAATATGGTAGGAGGAGTCATTTGGTGAGTTTTGAGTGAAATCCAATCGCTAGAACTACGGAATACACCAACCACTCCTATAAGGAACAAACTGCCCTTGAACCTGAATTGTCCAATTTCTTACCCCTATTGATTTCCGATCGAGCCCAAAACATGGGCATCGTTATAATATGGTGGGAGGAGTCGTTTGGTGAGTTTTGAGTGAAATCCAATCGCTAGAACTATGCAATACACCAACCACTCCAATTCGGAACGAACTGCCTTTCAACTTGAATTGTCTAGTTTCTTACACCTACGGATTTCCGATCGAGCCCAAAACTTGGGCATCATCATAATATGGTGAGAGGAGTCATTTGGTGAGTTTTGAGTGAAATCCAATAGCTAGAAGTTGGCAATACACCAACCACTCCAATTCGGAACGAACTGCCTTTAAACTTGAATTGTCCAATTTCTTACACCTATGGATTTCCGATTGAGCCCAAAACTTGGGCAAAATCATAGGATGGTGGGAGGAGTCATTTGGTGTGTTTTTGAGTGAAATCCAATCGCTAGAACTATGCAATACACCAACCACTCCAATTCGGAACGAACTGCCTTTGAACTTGAATTGTCCAATTTCTTACACCTATGGAATTCCAATCGAACCCAAAACTTGGGCATCATCAAATATGGTGGGAGGAGTCGTTTGGTGAGTTTTGAGTGAAGTCGAAACGCTAGAACTACGGAATACCCCAACCATTCCTACAAGGAACGAACTGCCTTCGAACCTGAATTGTCCAATTTTTTACCCTTATTGACTTACGATCGAGCCCAAAACTTGGGCATCATGATAATATGGTGGGACGAGTCATTTGGTGAGTTTTGAGTGAAATCCAATCACTAGAAATATGCAATACACCAACCACTCCAATTTGGAAAGAACTGCCTTCGAACTTGAATTGTCCAATTCCTTAAACCTATGGATTTCCGATCAAGCCCAAAACTTGGGCATCATCATAATATGGTGGGAGGAGTCATTTGGTGAGTTTTAATTGAAATCCAATCGCTAGAACTACGGAATACACCAACCACTACTACAAGGAAGAAACTACTGCCTTTGAACCTAAATTCTCCAATTTCTTACCCCTGTTGATTTCCAATCGAGCCCAAAACTTGGGCATCATCATGATATGGTGGGGGGAGTCATTTGGGGAGTTTTGAGTGAAATCCAATCGCTAGAACTATGCAATACACCAACCACTCCAATTCGGAACGAACTACCTTTGAACTTGAATTATCCAATTTCTTACACCTATGGATTTCCGATCACGCCCAAAGCTTGGGCATCATCACAATATGTTTGGAGGAGTCATTTGGTGAGTTTGGAGTGAAATTCAATAGCAAGAACTACGGAATAGACGAACCACTCCTATAAGGAATGAACTGTCTTTGAACCTGAATTGTCCAATTTCTTACCCCTTTTGATCTCTGATCGAGCCTAAAACTTGGGCGTCATCATAATGTGGTGGGACGAGTCATTTGGTGAGTTTTGAGTGAAATACAATCACTAGAAATAAGCAATACACCAACTACTACAATTTCGAACGAACTGCCTTCGAACTTGAATTGTCCAATTTCTTAAACCTATGGATTTCCAATCGAGCCCAAAACTTGGGCATCATCATAATATGGGTGGAGGAGTCATTCGGTGTGTTTTAGTGAAATCCAATGGCTAGAACTACGGAATACACCAACCAGTCCTATATGGAACGAACTGCCTGTGAACCTGAATTGTCCAATTTCTTATACCTATGGATTTCCGATCAAGCCCAAAGCTTAGGCATCATCATAATATGGTGGGAGGAGTCATTTGGTGAGTTCTGAGTGAAATCCAGTCGCTAAAACTACGGAATACAATAACCACTCCTATAAGGAATGAATTGCCTTTGTACTTGAATTGTCCAATTTCTTACCCCTATTGATTTCCGATCGAGCCCAAAACTCGGGCATCGTTATAATATGGTGGGAGGAGTCATTTGGTGAGTTTTTATTGAAATCCAATTGCTAGAACTATGCAATACACCAACCACTCCAATTCGGAACAAACTGCCTTCGAACCTGAATTGTCCAATTTCTTACACCTATGGAATTCCAATCCAGCCCAAAACTTGGGCATCATCATAATATGGTGGGAGGAGCCATTCAGTGAGTTTTGAGTGAAATCCAATCGCTAGAACTATGCAATACACCAACCACTCCAATTCGGAACGAACTGCCTTTAAACTTGAATTGTCCAATTTCTTACACCTATGGATTTCCGATCGAGCCCAAGACTTGGGCACTACCATAATATTATGGGAGGAGTGATTTGGTGAGTTTTGAGTGAAATCCAATCGCTAGAACTATGCAATACACCAACCACTCCAATTCGGAACGAACTGCCTTTAAACTTGAATTGTCCAATTTCTTACACCTATGGATTTCCGATTGAGCCCAAGACTTGGGCACCACCATAATATGGCGGGAGGAGTCATTTGGTGAGTTTTGAGTGAAATCCAAATGCTAGAACTATGGAATACCCCAACCACTCCTATAAGGAACGAACTGCCTTCGAACCTGAATTGTCCAATTTCTTTCCTTACTGACTTCCGATCGAGCCCAAAACTTGAGCATCATCATAATATGGTAGGATGAGTCATTTGGTGAGTTTTGAGTGAAATCCAATCACTAGAAATATGCAATACACCAACCACTCCAATTTGGAACGAATTGCCTTCGAACTTGAATTCTCCAATTTCTTACACCTATGGATTTCCAATCGAGCCCAAAACTTGGGCATCATCATAATATGGTGGGAGGAGTCATTCGGTGTGTTTTAAGTGAAATCCAATGGCTAGAACTACGGAATACACCAACCAGTCCTATATGGAACGAACTGCCTGTGAACCTGAATTGTCCAATTTCTTATACCTATGGATTTCCGATCAAGCCCAAAGCATAGGCATCATCATAATATGGTGGGAGGAGTCATTTGGTGAGTTCTGAGTGAAATCCAGTCGCTAAAACTACGGAATACAATAACCACTCCTATAAGGAATGAATTGCCTTTGTACTTGAATGGTCCAATTTCTTACCCCTATTGATTTCCGATCGAGCACAAAACTCGGGCATCGTTATAATATGGTGGGAGGAGTCATTTGGTGAGTTTTGAGTGAAATCCAATTGCTAGAACTATGCAATACACCAACCACTCCAATTCGGAACAAACTGCCTTCGAACCTGAATTGTCCAATTTCTTACACCTATGGAATTCCAATCCAACCCAAAACTTGGGCATCATCATAATATGGTGGGAGGAGCCATTCAGTGAGTTTTGAGTGAAATCCAATCGCTAGAACTATGCAATACACCAACCACTCCAATTCGGAACGAACTGCCTTTAAACTTGAATTGTCCAATTTCTTACACCTATGGATTTCCGATTGAGCCCAAGACTTGGGCAACACCATAATATGGCGGGAGGAGTCATTTGGTGAGTTTTGAGTGAAATCCAAATGCTAGAGCTATGGAATACCCCAACCACTCCTATAAGGAACGAACTGCCTTCGAAACTGAATTGTCCAATTTCTTTCCCTTACTGACTTCGATCGAGCCCAAAACTTGAGCATCATCATAATATGGTAGGATGAGTCATTTGGTGAGTTTTGAGTGAAATCAAATCACTAGAAATATGCAATACACCAACCACTCCAATTTGGAACGAATTGCCTTCGAACTTGAATTCTCCAATTTCTTACACCTATGGATTTCCGATCGAGCCCAAAAATTGGGCACCGTCATAATATGGTGGGAGGAGTCATTCGGTGAGTTTTCAATGAAATCCAATCGCTAGAACTGCGGAATGCACCAACCACTCCTACAAAGAAGAAACTGCCTTTGAACCTGAATTGTCCAATTTCTAACCCCTATTGATTTCCGATCGAGCCCAACACTTGGGCACCATAATAATATGGTGGGAGGTGTCATTTGTTGAGTTTTGAGAGAATCCAATTGCTAGAACTACGGAATACACCAACCAGTCATATATGGAACGAACTGCCTGTGAACATGAATTGTCCAATTTCTTACACCTATGGATTTCCGACCGAGCCCAAAACTTGGGAATCATTGTAATATGGTGGGAGGAGCCTTTTGGTGAGTTATGAGTGAAATACAATCGCTAAAACCTCGGAATACATTAACCAGTCATATAAGGAAGGAACTGCCTTTGAACCTGAATTGTCCAATTTCTTACCCCTTTTGATTTCCGATCGAGCCCAAAACTTGGGCATCATCACAATATGGTGGGAGGAGTCATTTGGTGAGTTTTGAGTGAAATCAAATCGCTAGAACTATGGAATTCACCAACCACTCCAATTCGTATCGAACTGCCTGTGAACTTGAATTGTCCAATTTCTTACACCTACGGATTTCCGATCGAGCCCAAAACATGGGCATCTTCAAAATATGGTGGGAGGAGTCATTTGGTGAGTTTTGAGTGAAATCCAATCGCTAGAACTACGCAATACACCAACCACTCCAATTCGAAACGAACCGCATGTGAACTTGAATTGTCCAATTTCTTACACCTATGGATTTCCGATCGAGCCCAAAGCTTGGGCATCATCATAACATGGTGGGAGGACTCATTTGGTGAGTTTTGAGTGAAATCCAATCGCTAAAACCACGGAATACAATAACCACTCCTATATGGAACGAACTGCCTTTGAACCTGAATTGTCCAATTTCTTACCCCTATTGATTTCCGATCGAGCCCAAAACCTAAGCATCATCATAACACGATGGGAGGAGTCATTTGGGGAGTTTTGAGTGAAATCCAATCGCTAAAACCACAGAATACAATGACCACTCCTATATGGAACGAACTGCCATTGAACCTGAATTGTCCAATTTCTTACGCCTATTGATTTCCGATCGAGCGCAAAACCTAAGCATCATCATAACACGATGGGAGGAGTCATTTGGTGAGTTTTGAGTGAAATCCAATCGCTAAAACTACAGAATAGACCAACCACTCCTATAAGGAAAGAACTGCCTTTGAACCTGAATTGTCCAATTTCTTACCCCTATTGATTTCCGATCGAGCCCAAAACTTGGGCATCATCATAATATGGTGGGAGGAGTCATTTGGTGAGTTTTGAATGAAATCCAATCGCTAGAACTACAGAATACACCAACCACTCCTATATGGGCCTTTGAACCTGAATTGTCCAATTTCTTACACCTATGGATTTCCGATCGAGCCCAAAACTTGGGCATCATCGTAATATGGCGGGAGGAGTCATTTGGTGAATTTTGAGCGAAATCCAATCGCTAATACTAGGCAATACACTAACCACTCCAATTCGAAACGAGCTGCCTTTGAACCTGAATTGTCCAATTTCTTACCCCTATTGATTTCCAATCGAGCCCAAAACCTGGGCATCATCTTAATATGGTGGGAGGAGTCATTTGGTGAGTTTTGAGTGAAATCCAATCGCTAAAACTACAGAATACACCACACACTCCTATAAGGAACGAACTGCCTTTGAACCTGAATTGTCCAATTTCTTACCCCTATTAATTTCCGATCGAGCCCAAAACATGGGCATCATCATAATATGATGGGAGGAGTCATTTGGTGAGTTTTGATTGAAATCCAATCGCTAGAACTACAGAATACACCAACCACTTCTATATGGGCCTTTGAACCTGAATTGTCCAATTTCTTACACCTATGGATTTCCGATCGAGCCCAAAACTTGGGCATCATCGCAATATGGCGGGAGGAGTCATTTGGTGAGTTTTGAGTGAAATCCCATCTCTAGAACTGTGCAATACCCCAACCACTCCAATTCGGAACGAACTGCCTTTAAACTTGAATTTCCAATTTCTTACACCTATGGATTTCCGATCGAGCCCAAAACTCGGGCATCACCGTAATATGGTGGGAGGAGTCATTTGGTGTGTTTTGAGTGAAATCCAATCTCTAATACTAGGTAATACACTAACCACTCCAATTCGGAACGAACTGCCTTTGAACCTGAATTGTCCAATTTCTTACCCCTATTGATTTCCGATCGAGCCCAAAACCTGGGCATCATCGTAATATGGTGGGAGGAGTCATTTGGAGAGTTTTGAGTGAAATCCAATCTCTAGAACAACGGAATACACCAACCACTCCTATAAGGAACGAACTGCCTTTGAACCTGAATTGTCCAATTTCTTACCCCTATTGATTTCCGATCGAACCCAAAACTTGGGCATCAACATAATATGGTGGGAGGAGTCATTTTGTGAGTTTTTAGTGAAATCCAATCGCTAGAACTATGCAATACACCAACCACTCCAATTTGGAACGAACTGCCTTTGAACTTGAATTGTCCAATTTCTTACACCTATGGATTTCCGATCGAGCCCAAAACTTGGGCATCATCATAATATGGTGAGAGGAGTCATTTGGTGAGTTTTGAGTGAAATCCAATCGCTGAAACTACGGAATACAATAACCACTCCTATAAGGAACTGCAGGGGCCTTTTTCTTCCGGCAGCAAGTGGGCTGGGCTGATGAAATTGTCCCTTTTGTCTGAGTTTGAAAATTATGCCCCAAAATGCTTCGAAAGGGCAGCAAGGCCTTAGGAAGTATTTTGGTTACCTTCACCAACCTAAATGACAGCAACTTACAGATAATTTCTTTGTGCTTACAGATAAACTCTTGGGCTTGGCATGAGAGGCATGTGGCATGGGAGCAAGATTTTCAGGGGTTTAGCGCTTGGAGAGAGAGATGTGGTTTCCTATGAAGGACAGAGGTTCTAAGAAAGTTGATGAAGGGAGAGAAGGATGGTGAATAGTTTGAGGTGACTTCAGCAGTTTCCGGCACCTTGGCGAAAGCTCTGTCAAGCTTCTGTCAATCTGCCAAAACAGGGGAAATAAAGGGAGAATGGGCAAGGATTGCATGAAAATTGCTGGGTTTGCAAGTGAGAGAGAAAGCTTGCTCTCTGAAGGTTGTGGGTTGTTCCTGTGTTGGGTAGAAGGGGTCCTATTTATAGCTGCTTGGAATAGGTCTCCTCCAAGATACCCTAATGGTTTCTTCCCAATCCAGCTAAGCTTTCCTCTTCCTTTCTTCCCCTCTTTCTTGACTTACTTCATGGTGGCAAAGTCAGCTCTGCCCAATCCCACAAAATAAGAGATTTTTGGGAGCTCCAGGCTTCTTCCGGTGGCTGCTTCAGAGGGGAGCTTCCATTTTCACCCATCTTCTTTCTATTCTTTCCTCCTCTTTTCATGGCTAAACATGATGAAGGAAAGGAAATGGGAGCGCCTGCTGGTTTAAAAGATAGCATCCTCTCCTATATACCAATACCCCTTGGTTTCTTTTGGATGCTTGCACTTGGAATTCGTTCTCCCAGCAGCCCCTCACATGGGAATCTTTGGCCTTTCGTGGCTTTCTACTTCAGCCAAGTGCTGAAGGCCTTGGATTCTTTTAATTCAAGTGGTATAGGCCTTTTACTATAGAAAACCAAGCCATTTAATAAGTGGGCTAAATTCACCAAATATTTGGGCTTTTATGTGCTATCTAAAGCAATGGATTATTTTGGTTAGGCTACTCTAGTTGGAACAATGGTCTACTCCCTCTCTTGTGCTTACCCACATTTGGGCCTAAGAAATGGGCTTGAGTCCCGAGTCCCCCAAGCGACCCGAGACTTCCATTTCTCGACCCATCGATGGGCCCCATGACAACTTGTTACCATCCATACCACAACCCACTCAAGCAAGCCCCGGGCGTTTGAGTGGCTTGGGCCCACTTAGGATTGTAGCGTGGTTGGGTGTGAAATAAAAATTTCTCGCTTGGCATGGCACGTCGCTTGGCACGCTTTTAATTATGATGCTTGACAGGATAATTGGCATCGATTTGCAGAACTAAACACATTTTATAATTTTGATCTCAGATTCTAGCGTGACAGATTAAATCTGGCATGGCATGTGGGATATGGCTCGTGCACGGCAAACTTCTGTGTACTTCAAATTTCATCTTTTTCCAATAATATATCATCTCGGGCCGGGAATTTATTCGGGCCCAACCATGGATTTTTTGGGCCTTAACAGGAACGAACTGCCTTTCAACCTAAATTGTCCAATTTCTTACCACTATTGATTTCCGATCGAGCTCAAAACTTGGGCATCATCATAATATGGTGGGAGGAGTCATTTGGTGAGTTTTGAGTGAAATCGAATCGCAAGAACTACGGAATACACCAACGACTCCTATAAGGAACGAATTGCCCATGAACATGAATTATCCAATTTCATACCCCTATTGATTTCCGATCGAGCCCAAAACTTGGGCATCATCATAATCTGGTAGGAGGAGTCATTTGGTGAGTTTTGAGTGAATCCAATCGCTAGAACTACAGAATACACCAACCACTCCTACAAGGAACGAACTTCCTTTGAACTTGAATTGTCTAATTTCTTACCCCTATTGATTTCCGATCGAGCCCAAAACCTGGGCATCATCATAATATGGTGGGAGGAGTCATTCGGTGAGTTTTGAGTGAAATCCAATCGCAAGAACTATGGAATACACCAACAACTCCTATAAGGAACGAACTGCCTTAGAACTTGAATTGTCCAATTTCTTACACCTATGGATTTTCGATCGAGCCCAAAACATGGGCATTAGCATAATATGGTGGGAGGAGTCATTTGGTGAGTTTTGAGTGAAATCCAATCGCTAGAACTACGGAATACACCAACCACTCCTATAAGGAAAGAACTACCTTTGAACCTGAATTGTCCAATTTCTTACCCCTATTGATTTCCGATCGAGCACAAACTTGGGCATCATCAAAATATGGTGGGCGGAGTCATTTGGTGAGTTTTGAGTGAAATCCAATCGCTAGAACTACGGAATACACCAACCACTCCTATAAGGAAAGAACTACCTTTGAACCTGAATTGTCCAATTCTTACCCCTATTGATTTCCGATCGAGCCCAAAACTTGGGCATCATCATAATATGGTGGGCGGAGTCATTTGGTGAGTTTTGAGTGAAATCCAATCGCTAGAACTATGGAATACACCAACCACTCTTATAAGGAACGAACTGCCTTTGAACCTGAATTGTCCAATTTCTTACCCCTATTGATTTCCGATCGAGACCAAAACTTGGGCATCATCATAATATGGTCGGAGGGGTCATTTGGTGAGTTTTGAATGAAATCCAATCGCTAGAAATATGCAATACACCAACCACTCCAATTCGGAACGAACTGTGTTTGAACTTGAACTGTCCGATTTCTTACACCTATGTATTTCCGATCGAGCCCAAAACTTGGGCATCATCATATTATGCTGGGAGGAGTCATTTGGTGAGTTTTGAGTGAAATCCAATCGCAAGAACTATGGAATACACCAACAACTCCTATAAGGAACGAACTGCCTTAGAACTTGAATTGTCCAATTTCTTACACCTATGGATTTTCGATCGAGCCCAAAACATGGGCATTAGCATAATATGGTGGGAGGAGTCATTTGGTGAGTTTTGAGTGAAATCCAATCGCTAGAACTACGGAATACACCAACCACTCCTATAAGGAAAGAACTACCTTTGAACCTGAATTGTCCAATTTCTTACCCCTATTGATTTCCGATCGAGCACAAACTTGGGCATCATCATAATATGGTGGGAGGAGTCATTTGGTGAGTTTTGAGTGAAATCCAATCGCTAGAACTACGGAATACACCAACCACTCCTATAAGGAAAGAACTACCTTTGAACCTGAATTGTCCAATTTCTTACCCCTATTGATTTCCGATCGAGCAAAAACTTGGGCATCATCATAATATGGTGGGCGGAGTCATTTGGTGAGTTTTGAGTGAAATCCAATCGCTAGAACTACGGAATACACCAACCACTCCTATAAGGAAAGAACTACCTTTGAACCTGAATTGTCCAATTTCTTACCCCTATTGATTTCCGATCGAGCCCAAAACTTGGGCATCATCATAATATGGTGGGCGGAGTCATTTGGTGAGTTTTGAGTGAAATCCAATCGCTAGAACTATGGAATACACCAACCACTCTTATAAGGAACGAACTGCCTTTGAACCAGAATTGTCCAATTTCTTACCCCTATTGATTTCCGATCGAGACCAAAACTTGGGCATCATCATAATATGGTCGGAGGGGTCATTTGGTGAGTTTTGAATGAAATCCAATAGCTAAAAATATGCAATACACCAACCACTCCAATTCGGAACGAACTGTGTTTGAACTTGAACTGTCCGATTTCTTACACCTATGTATTTCCGATCGAGCCCAAAACTTGGGCATCATCATATTATGCTGGGAGGAGTCATTTGGTGAGTTTTGAGTGAAATCCAATCGCTAGAACTATGCAATACACCAACCACTCCAATTCGGAACGAACTGCCTTTGAACTTGAATTGTCCAATTTCTTACACCTATGGATTTCGATCGAGCCCAAAACTTGGGCATCATCATAATATGGTCGTAGGAGTCGTTTGGTGAGTTTCGAGAGAAAACCAATCGCTAGAACTATGTAATACACCATCCACTCCAATTCGGAACGAACTGTCTTTGAACTTGAATTGTCCGATTTCTTACACCTATGTATTTCCGATCGAGCCCAAAACTTGGGCATCATCATATTACGGTGGGAGGATTCATTTGGTGAGTTTTGAGTGAAATCCAAATGCCAGGACTATGCAATACACCAACCACTCCAATTCGGAACGAACTGCCTTTGAACTTGAATTGTCCAATTTCTTACACTTATGGATTTCCGATCGAGCCCAAAACATGTGCATCATCACAATATGGTGGGAGGAGTCAATTGGTGAGTTTCGAGAGAAATCCAATCGCTAGACTTACAGAATACCCCGACCACTCCTATAAGGAACGAACTGCCTTCGAAACTGAATTGTCCAATTTCTTACCCCTATTGATTTCCGATCGAGCCCAAAACTTGGGCATCATCATTATTTGGTGGGAAGAGTCACTTGGTGAGTTTTGAGTGAAATCCAATGGCTAGAACTATACAATACACCAACCACTCCAGTTCGGAATGAACTGCGTTTCAACTTGAATTGTCCAATTTCTAACACCTATGGATTTCCGATCGAGCTCAAAACTCTGGCATCATCATAATATGGTGGGAGGAGTCATTTGGTGAGTTTTGATTGAAATCCAATCGCTAGTACTATGCAATACACCAACCACTCTAATTCAGAACGAACTGCCTTTGAACTTGAATTGTCCAATTTCTTACACCTATGGATTTTCGATCGAGCCCAAAACTTGGGCATCATCATAATATGGTGGGAGGAGTCATTTGGTGAGTTTTGATTGAAATCCAAACGCTAGCACTATGCAATACACCAACCACTCCAATTCGGAACAAACAGCCTTTGAACACGAATTGTCCAATTTCTTACACATATGGATTTCCGATCGAGCCCAAAACTTAGGTATCATCATAATATGGTGGGAGGAGTCATTTGGTGAGTTTTGAGTGAAATCCAAACGCTAGCACTATGCAATACACAAACCACTCCAATTCGGAACAAACAGCCTTTGAACAAGAATTGTCCAATGTCTTACACCTATGGATTTCCCACCGGGGCCAAAACCTGGGCATCATCGTAATACGGTGGGAGGAGTTACTTGGTGAGTTTTGAGTGAAATTCAATTGCTAGAACTATGCAATACACCAACCACTCTAATTCGGAATGAACTGCCTTTGAATTTGAATTGTCCAGTTTCTTACTCCTATGGATTTCCGATCGAGCCCAAAACTTGGTCATCATCATAATATGGTTGGAGGAGTCATGTGGTGAGTTTTGAGTAAAATCCAATCGCTAGAACTACATAACACACCAACCACTCTTATAAGGAACAAACTGCCTTAGAACCTGAATTGTCGAATTTCTTACCCCTATTGATTTCCGATCGAGCCCAAAATGTAACATCCCGGTCTGGAGAAGAAATAAAATAATTAAATTAAGAGGAAATAAATTGGAATAAACAATAAAAGAAAATGATTTGAATTAATTAAGGTTTTTGAAAATTAAAATATTATTTAATATAAAAAGGGGTAAAAAAAGTCATTTTTAGTTCGGGAAGGAATTTGGGAATTTCATTTGTACCGGTGCGTAGAGCACGTCGAAACGAGTCCGTAGAGACGTAGTGGGCTTGGATCGGAGTTATAACGAGAAAAGTACCATCTAAATACTCAGAGGGGTAAAATCGTAATTTAGGAAAATCAGATTTTAAAAAATCTGATTCCCCTTCTCTCTCTCCCTCACGATCTCTCCCTCTCCCTCTGCAAAACAGACCCCCCCTCCCCCCCTTTGGATGGCAGCAACTTCTCTCCTCCACCGCCACCACACGCCGCCACTTGGGGCGGCACCGGTCCCAAAAGGACCACCACCCTTCCCTCTTCCAGTTCCGGCCCATCACCGACCCGATCCGCCGCCGTGGTCGACGGAAACAGCCACGAAACAGGCGGTTTTGGACAGATTTTTCGGAAACTTTCGGCCGCTCGTTCTCCTACTTCCGGCCACCAAATCTTGCGATCCAGGTATGGATCTTGAGCCTCTCAAGCTATTCTAGTTGCTGATTGTGTTGAGAAATTTCTGAGTTTTGGTAGTTAAATAAGCAATAGAAAAATCTGCCGGTTTCGACCTCCATTTTCAGCCACTTCCGTCGACTTTTTGGGGTATGTCCAAGAACAAAAGTGGCTCCAAATTAGGGGTATTACTTAGAATAGGAGTCTTGGCCCGAGATTCTGAGATTTTCGGCGATGCTATATCGCTTTGGACACCCACGCGTGTGGCGGCGCGTGGGCACTGTATCAGAGGGGCATTTTGTCCCAATGCGATCTCCTAGTTGTCACAAGCGCGTAGGAATTCGCGGATCTCAATTCGGATAACATTTGAACCCCGAACGGATTTTACATATCGTGTGTTATCCGGGTTCGATATGTTAGAACCGTTGGATCACTTCCAAATTAATATATGTTGATCTAGGTATTCCTGGGATCATGTAGGATTCGACGGATCGTGAATTGGAGCCCCGGATGTTCCGATTCAATAACTTAAAGTTTGTGTTTTACGATAACCATCCGATCATGCGATCGTGAGCGATCCGGCCGTCCGATCTGAACCAAACTTGTAGGACATGTTTCCTAAACCTTGAGGAATCCATAGGAACGTTTGGATCGTAAAACGGAGGTCGTGGGCCTTGCGGGCCCAATTGACCACGTGTGGAAAGTTTATGTATATTGTTTTAATGATTCATTTGAAATATATTATATATTTGATTAATGGATTCGATATATTATGAAGTATTTGTGTTGTATATTTGGGTTTGGATACATTTGAATATCTTGAGTGTAGATTTACAATAATTGAGAAAGTGCTATCTTTGTTGATTTTGTGTTGAATATCTTAGCACTACCTTAGGTACCTCCCCGGTTGTGGGTTTTATGTTTGAGATTGATTTATTTTGCCCAGGCCCTTCGGAGTTTGTCCAGGCCCTTCGGAGATTGATTATTTTGCCCAGGCCCGTCGGAGTTTGCCCAGGCCCTTCGGAGATTGATTATTTTGCCCAGGCCCGTCGGAGTTTGCCCAGGCCCTTCGGAGATTGATTCATTTTGCCCAGGCCCGTCGGAGTTTGTCCAGGCCCTTCGGAGATTGATTTATTTTAACCAGGCCCGTCGGAGTTTGTCCAGGCCCTTTGGAGATTGATTTATTTTGCCCAGGCCCGTCGGAGTTTGCACAGGCCCTTCGGAGATTTGTTTTGCCCAGGCCCGTCGGAGTTTGTCCAGGCCCTTCGGATGTCTTCTTAATACGATACCTTGGGAATGAAGTGATAATGTTTCAATGTGTTTTTATCGGATTTAGAATTGTGATAGATCTAAAATGTATAGTGGTTCGGTTGTAAATAATTGTCTTTTATCGGAGTTGTGACCGTTGATATGAGAACTACGTGTGGCTTGATCTCTTATCCAAGGGTACGTAGGCAGCTTGGGGTCTTACCAGGTGCAGCCGCGAAATATTATTGTGTTTAAAAGGTCTGAGCGATTCTGTGTATGTGATTGGATTCTGAGGTAATTGTTGGTTCTGTTTCGAACTACCTGAAGGCCGGAGGCCTATTATGTGATTTGCATGAGATTATATTGTGCATGCTGCCGGTTGGTATTGTTAAATGTATTTTATGCAGGTTGGAATTTTTGGGGAATGTTCAATTTATAGGGGAGATTCTGCCGAAATTTCGGTACAAAGTCTCATGCTCTTTTCCATTAATTTGGAAAAGAGGCAAAATTTTGAGTTAGTGGGCCCGGCATCGGTGTGATGTCGGAATTTCCACAGGATTCGTCTCGAGTTTCGAGGAATTCGGGATTGGTCTTGTCACAAAACTTGGGCATCATCATAATATGGTTGGAGGAGTCGTTTGGTGGGTTTTGAGTGAAATCCAAATGCTAGAATTACGGAATACACCAACCACTCCTATAAGGAACGAACTGCCTTTGAACCTGAATTGTCCAATTTCTTACCCCTATTGATTTCCGATCGAGCCCAAAACTTGGGCATCATCACAATATGGTGGGAGGAGTCATTTGGCGAGTTTTGATTGAAATCCAATCGCTAGTACTATACAATACACCAACCACTCCAATTCGGAACAAACTGCCTTTGAACTTGAATTGTCCGATTTCTTACACCTATGGATTTCCCATCGAGGCCAAAACCTGGGCATCATCATAATATGGTGGGAGGAGTCATTTGTTGAGATTTGAGTGAAATCCAATTGCTAGAACTATCCAACACACCAACCACTCCAATTCGGAACGAACTGCCATTGAACTTGAATTGTCCAGTTTCATACTTCTATGGATTTCCGATCGAGCCCAAAACTTGGGCATCATCATAATATGGTGGGAGGAGTCATTTGGTGTGTTTTGAGTAAAATCCAATCGCTAGAACTATGGAATACACCAACCACTCCTGTAAGGAACGAACTGCCTTTGAACTTGAATTGTCCAATTTCTTACCACTATGAATTTCCGATCGAGCCCAAAACTTGGGCATCATCATAATATGGTGGGAGGAGACATCTGGTGAGTTATGAGTGAAATCCAATCGCTAGAACTACGGAATACACCAACCACTCCTGTAAGGAACGAACTGCTTTTGAACATGAATTGTCCAATTTCTTACCCTTATTGATTTCCGATCGAGCCAAAAACTTGGGCAACATCATAACATGGTGGGAGGAGTCATTTGGTGAGTTTTGAGTGAAATCCAATCGCTAGTACTAGGCAATACACTAACCACTCCAATTCGGAACGAACTGCCATTGAACCTGAATTGTACAATTTCTTACCCCTATGGATTTCCGATCGAGCCCAAAACTTGGGCATCATCATAATATGGTTGGAGGAGTCATTTGGTGAGTTTTGAGTGAAATCCAATCGCTAGAACTACGGAATACACCAACCACTCCTATAAGGAACGCACTGCCTTTGAACCTAAATTGTCCAATTTCATACCCCTATTGATTTCCGATCGAGCCCAAACATGGGCACCATCACAATATGGTGGGAGGAGTCATTAGGGGAGTTTTGAGGGAAATCCAATCGCTAGAACTATGGAATACACCAACCACTCTAATTCTGAACAAACTTCATTTGAACGTGAATTGTCCAATTTCTTACACAGATGGATTTCCGATCGAGCCCAAAACTTGGGCATCATCATAATAAGGAGGGAGGAGTCGTTTGGTGAGTTTTGAGTGAAATCCAATCGCTAGAACTATGAAATACACCAACCACTCCAATTCGGAACAAACTCCCTTTGAACTTGAATTGTCCAATTTCTTACACCTATGGATTTCCGATCGAGCCCAAAACTTGGGCATCATCATAATATGGTAGGAGGAGTCATTTGGAGTGAAATCCAATTGCTAGAACTACGGAATACACCGACCACTCCTATAGGGAACGAACTGCCTTTGAACCTGAATTGTCCACTTTCTTACCCCTATTGATTTCCGATCGAGCCCAAAACTTGGGCATCATCATAATATGGTGGGAGGAGTCATTTGGTGAGTTTTGAGTGAAATCCAATCGCTAGAACTACGGAATACACCAACCACTCCTATAAGGAACGAACTGTCTTTGAACAGGAATTATCCAATTTCTTACCCCTATTGTTTCCGATCGAGCCCAAAACATGGGCACCACTATAATATGGTGGGAGGAGTCATTAGGGGAGTTTTGAGTGATATCTAATCGCTAGAACTATGCAATACACCAACCACCCCAACTCGGAACGAACTTCCTTTCAACTTGAATTGTCCAATTCTTACATGTATGGATTTCCAATAGAGCACAAAACTTGGGCATCATCATAATATGGTGGGAGGAGTCATTTGGAGAGTTTAGAGTGAAATCCAATCGCTAGAACTATGCAATACACCAACCACCCCAACTCGGAACGAACTTCCTTTCAACTTGAATTGTCCAATTTCTTACATGTATGGATTTCCAATAGCGCACAAAACTTGGGCATCATCATAATATGGTGGGAGGAGTCATTTGGAGAGTTTAGAGTGAAATCCAATCGCTAAAACTACGGAATACACCAACCACTCCTATAAGGAACGAACTGCCTTTGAACCTGAATTGTCCACTTTCTTAACCCTATTGATTTCCGATCGACCCCAAAACTTGGGCATCGTCGTAATATGGTGGGCGGAGTCATTTGGTGAGTTTTGAGTGAAATCCAATCGCTAGAACTACGGAATACACCAACCACTCCTATAGGGACCGAACTGCCTTTGAACCTGAATTGTCCACTTTCTTACCCCTGTTGATTTCCGATCGAGCCCAAAACTTGGGTATCATCATAATATGGTGGGAGGAGTCATTTGGTACGTTTTGAGTGAAATCCAATTGCTAGAACTATGCAATCAACCAACCACTCCAATTCGGAACAAGCTGCCTTTGAACTTGAATTGTCCAATTTCTTACACCCATGGATTTCCGATCGAGGTAAAAACTTGGGCATCGTCAAAATATGGTGGGAGGAGTCATTTGGTGAGTTTTGAGTGAAATCCAATCGCTACAACTGTTGAATTCACCAACCACCCCAATTCGGAACGAACTGCCTTTGAACTTGAATTGTCCAATTTCTTACACCTATAGATTTCCGATCGAACCGGACACCTGGGGATCAACGTAATATGGTGAGAGGAGTGATTTGGTGAGTTTTGAATGAAATCCAAACGCTAGAAAAACGGAATGCACCAATCACTCCAATTCGGAACGAACTGCCTTTGAACATGAATTGTCCAATTTCTAACCCCTGTTGATTTCTGATCGAGCCAAAAACCTTGGCATCATCATAATATGGTGGGAAGAATCATTTGGTTGGTTTTGAGTGAAATCCAATCGCTAGAACTATGCACTACACCCACCACTCCAATTCGGAACGAGCTGCCTTTGAACTTTAATTGTCCAATTTCTTACACCTATAGATTTCCGATCGAGCACAAAACTTGGGCATCATCATAACATGGTTGGAGGAGTCACTTGGTGAGTTTCGATTGAACCCCAATTGCTAGAACTACGGAATACATCAACCACTCCAATAGGGAACGAACTGCCTTTGAACCTGAATTGTCTAATTTCTTACCCCTATTGATTTCCGATAGAGCCCAAAACCTGGGCATCAACACAATATGTTGGGAGGAGTCAATTGGTGCATTTTGAGTGAAATCCAATCGCTAGAACTATTCAATTCACCAACCACTCCAATTTGGAACGAACTGCCTTTGAACTTGAATTGTCCAATTTCTTAAACCTATAGATTTCAGATCGAGCCCAAAACTTGGGCATCATCATAATATGGTGGGAGGAGTCATTTGGTACGTTTCGAGAGAAATCCAATCGCTAAAACTACGGAATACACCAACCACTCCTATAAGGAACGAACTGCCTTTGAACCTGAATTGTCCACTTTCTTAACCCTATTGATTTCCGATCGAGCCCAAAACTTGGGCATCGTCGTAACATGGTGGGCGGAGTCATTTGGTGAGTTTTGAGTGAAATCCAATCGCTTGAACTACGGAATACACCAACCACTCCAATCAGGAACGAACTGCCTTTGAACCTGAATTGTCCAATTTCTTACCCCTACTGATTTCCAATCGAGCCCAAACCTTGGGCATCGTCATAATATGGTGGGAGGAGTCATTTGGTGAGTTTCGATACAAATCCAATCGCTAGAACTACGGAATACACCAACCACTCCTGTAAGGAACGAACTGCCTTTGAACTTGAATTGTCCAATTTCTTACCCCTATTGATTTCCGATCGAGCCCAAAACTTGGGCATCAACACAATATGGTGGGAGGAGTCATTTGGTGAGTTTTGAGTGAAATCCAATTGCTAGAACTACGGAATACACCAACCAATCCAAGAAGGAACGAACTGCCTTTGAACCTGAATTGTCCAATTTCTTACCCCTATTGATTTCCGGACGAGCCCAAAACTTGGGCATGATCATAATATGGGGGGAGGAGTCAGTTGGTGAGTTTTGAGTGAAGTCCAATCGCTAGAACTATGCAATTCACCAACCACTCCAATTCGGAACGAATTGCCTTTGTACTTGAATTGTCCAATTTCTTAAACCTATGGATTTCCGATCGAGCCCAAAACTTGGGCATCATCATAATATAGTGGGAGGATTAATTTGGTGAGTTTTGAGTGAAATCCAATTGCTAGAACTACGGAATACACCAACCAATCCAAGAAGGAACGAACTGCCTTTGAACCTGAATTGTCCAATTTCTTACCCCTATTGATTTCCGGACGAGCCCAAAACTTGGGCATGATCATAATATGGTGGGAGGAGTCAGTTGGTGAGTTTTGAGTGAAGTCCAATCGCTAGAACTATGCAATTCACCAAGCACTCCAATTCGGAACGAATTGCCTTTGAACTTGAATTGTCCAATTTCTTACACCTATGGATTTCCGATCGAGCCCAAAACTTGGGCATCGTCATAATATAGTGGGAGGATTAATTTGGTGAGTTTTGAGTGAAATCCAATTGCTAGAACTACGGAATACACCAACCAATCCAAGAAGGAACGAACTGCCTTTGAACTTGAACTCTCCAATTTCTTCCACCTATGGACTTCCGATAGACCCCAAAGCTTGGGCATCATCATAATATGGTGGGTGGAGTCATTTGGTGAGTTTTGAGTGAAATCTAATCGCTAGAACTACGGAATACACCAACCACTCCCGTAAGGAACGAACTCCATTTGAACCTGAATTGTCCAATTTCTTACCCCTATTGATTTTCATTCGAGCCCAAAACTTGGGCATCATCATAATGTGGTGGGAGGAGTCATTTGGTGAGTTTTGAGTGAAATCCATTCGCTAGAACAACGGAATACACCTACCACTCCTATAAGGAACGAACTGTCTTTGGACCTGGATTGTCCAATTTCTTACCCTTATTGATTTCCGATCGATCCCAAAACTTGGGCATCATCATAATATGGTGGGAGGAGTCATTTGGTGAGTTTTAAGTGAAATCTAATTGCTAGAACTATGGAATACACCAACCACTCCCATAAGGAACGAACTCCCTTTGAACCTGAATTGTCCAATTTCTTACCCCTATTGATTTCCGATCGAGCCCAAAACTTGTGCATCATCATAATATGGTGGGAGGAGTCCTTTGGTGAGTTTTGAGCGAAATCCACTCGCTAGAACTATGCAATACACGAACCGCTCCAATTCGGAACGAACTGCCTTTGAACTTGACTTGTCCAATTTCTTACACCTATGGATTTCCGATCGAGCCCAAAACCTGGGCATCATCATAATATGGTGGGAGAAGTCATTTGGTGAGTGTTGAGTGAAATCCATTCGCTAGAACAACGGAATACACCTACCACTCCTATAAGGAACGAACTGTCTTTGGACCTGGATTCTCCAATTTCTTACCCTTATTGATTTCCGATCGATCCCAAAACTTGGGCATCATCATAATATGGTGGGAGGAGTCATTTGGAAAGTTTTGAGTGAAATCTAATTGCTAGAACTATGGAATACACCAACCACTCCCATAAGGAACGAACTCCCTTTGAACCTGAATTGTCCAATTTCTTACCCCTATTGATTTCCGATCGAGCCCAAAACTTGTGCATCATCATAATATGGTGGGAGGAGTCATTTGGTGAGTTTTGAGCGAAATCCACTCGCTAGAACAATGCAATACACGAACCGCTCCAATTCGGAACGAACTGCCTTTGAACTTGAATTGTCCAATTTCTTACACCTAAGGATTTCCGATCGAGCCCAAAACCTGGGCATCATCAAAATATGGTGGGAGAAGTCATTTGGTGAGTGTTGAGTGAAATCTATTCGCTAGAACTACGGAATACACCAACCACTCCTATAAGGAACGAACTGCCTTTGAACCTGAATTGTCCAATTTCTTACCCATATTGATTTCCGATCGAGCCCTAAACTTGGGCATCATCATAATGTGGTGGGAGGACTCATTTGGTGAGTTTTGAGTGAAATCCAATCACTAGAAGTATGCAATACGCCAATCACTCCAACTCGGAATGAACTGCCTTCGAACTTGAATTGTCCAATTTCTTAAACCTATGGATTTCCGATTGAGCCCAAAACTTGGGCAATACGAAAATATAGAGGGAGGAGTCATTTCGTGTGCTTTGAGTCAAATCCAATCGCTAGAACTACGGAATTCACCAATCACTCCTATAAGGAACGAATTGCCTCTGAACTTGAATTGTCCAAATTCCTACACCTATAGATCTCCGATCGAGCCCAAAACTTGGGCATCATCATAATATGGTGGGAGGAGTCATTTGGTGAGTTTTCAGTGAATTCCAATCGCTAGAACTATGCAATACACCAACCACTCCAATCGCGAGAGCTATGGAATACACCAATCACTCCTATAAGGAACGAACTGCCTTTGAACTTGAATTGTCCAATTTCTTACCCTTATTGATTTCCGATCGAGCCCAAAGCTTGGGCATCATCATAATACGGCGGGAGGAGTCATTCGGTGAGATTTGAGTGAAATCAAATCGCTAGAACTACGCAATACACCAACCACTCCAATTCGGAATGAACTGCCTTTGAACTAGAATTGTCCAATTTTTTACAACTATGGATTTCCGATTGAGCCCAAAACTTGGGCATCATCATAATATGGTGGGGGGAGTCATTGGTGAGTTTTGAGTGAAATCCAATCGCTAGAACTATGCAATACACCAACCACTCATATTCGAACGAACTGCCTCTGAACCTGAATTGTCCAATTTCTTACCCCTATTGATTTCCGATCGAGCCCAAAGCTTGGGAATCATCATAATACGGCGGAAGGAGTCATTTGTTGAGTTTTGAGTGAAATCCAATCGCTAGAACTATGCAATACACCAACCACTCATATTCGGAACGAACTGCCTCTGAACCTGAATTGTCCAATTTCTTACCCCTATTGATTTCCGATCGAGCCCAAAGCTTGGGCATCATCATAATACGGCGGAAGGAGTCATTTGTTGAGTTTTGAGTGAAATCCAAACGCTAGAACTATGCAATGCACCAACCAATCCTATTCGGCACGAACTGCCTTTGCACTTGAATTTTCCAATTTCTTACACCTATGAATTTCCGATCGAGCCCAAAACTGGGCATTAACATAATGGTGAGTTTTGAGTGAAATCCAATCGCTAGAACTATGGAATACACCAACCACTTCTATAAGGAATGAACTGTCTTTGAACCTGAATTGTCCAATTTCTTACCCCTATTGATTTCGGATCGAACCCAAAACTTGAGCATCATCATAATACGGCGGGAGGAGTCATTTGGTGAGTTTTAAGTGAAATCCAATCGCTAGAACTATGCAATACACCAACCACTCCAATTCGGAACGAACTGCCTTTGAAATTGAATGGTCCAATTTCTTACCCCTATTTATTTCCGATCGAGCCCAAAACTTGGGCATCATCATAATATGGTGGGAGGAGTCAGTTGGTGAGTTTTGATTGAAATCCAGTCGCTAGAACTATGCAATACACCATCCACTCCAATTCGGAACGAACTGCCTTTGAACTTGAATTGTCCAATTTCTTACACCTATGGATTTCCGATCGAACCCAAAACTTGGGCATCATCATAATATGGTGGGAGGAGTCATTTGGCGAGTTTTGAGTGATATCCAATTGCTAGAACTACGGAATACACCAATCACTCCTATAAGGAACGAACTGCCTTTGAACCTGAATTGTCCAATTTCTTACACCTATGGATTTCCGATCGAGCCCAAAACAAGGGCATCATCATAATATGGTGGGAGGAGTCATTTGGTGAGTTTTGAGTGAAATCCAATCGATAGAACTATGCAATATACCAACCACTCCTACTCGGAATGAACTGCCTTTGAACTTGAATTGTCCAATTTCTTACACCTATGAATTTCAGATCGACCCCAAAACTTGGTCATCATCATAATATGGTGGTAGGAGTCATTTGGTGAGTTTTGAGTGAAATCCAATTGCTAGAACTATGCAATACACCATCCACTCCAACTCGGAACGAACTGCCTTTGAACTTGAATTGTCCAATTTCTTACACCTATGGGTTTCCGATCGAGCCTAAAACAAGGGCATCATCATAATATGGTGGGAGGAGTCATTTGGCGTGTTTTGAGTGAAATCCAATCGCTAGAACTATGCTATACGCCAACCACTCCAAGTCGGGACGAACTGCCTTTGAATTTGAATTGTCCAATTTCTTGCACCTATGGATTTCCGATTGGGCCCAAAACTTGGGAATCGTCATAATATGGTGGGAGGAGTCATGGTGAGTTTTGAGTGAATTCCAATCGCTAGAACTACGGAATACACCAACCACTCCTATAAGGAACGAACTGTCTTTGAACCTGAATTGTCCAATTTCTTACCCCTATTGATTTCTGATCGAGCCAAACTTGAGCATCGTTATAATATCGTGGGAGGAGTCATTTGGTGACTTTGAGTGAAATCCAATCGCTAGAACTACGGAATACACCAACCACTCCTATAAGGAACGAACTGCCTTTGAACCTGAATTGTCCAATTTCTTACCCCTATTGATTTCCGATCGAGCCCAAACCTGGGCATCATCATAATATGGTGGGATGAGTCATTTAGTGAGTTTTGAGTGAAATCCAATCGCTAGAACTATGCCATTCACCAACCACTCCAATTCGGAAAGAACTGCCTTTGAACTTGAATTGTCCAATTTCTTACACCTACGGATTTCCGATCGAGCCCAAAACTTGGGCATCACCATAATATAGTGGGAGGAGTCGTTTTGGGAGTTTTGTGTGAAATCCAATCGCTAGAACTACGGAATACACCAACCACTCTTATAAGGAACGAACTGCCTTTGAACCTTAATTGTCCAATTTCTTACCCCTATTGATTTCCGATCGAGCCCAAAACTTGGGCATCATCATAATATGGTGGGAGGAGTCATTTGGTGAGTTTTGAGTGAAATCCAATCGCTAGAACTATGCAATACACCAACCACTCCAATTCGTAACGAACTGCCTTTGAACTTGAATTGTCCAATTTCTTACACCTATGGATTTCCAATCGATCCCAAAACTTGGGCATCATCATAATGTGGTGGGAGGAGTCATTTCGTGAGTTTTGAGTGAAATCCAATCACTACAACTATGCAATGCACGAACCACTCCAATTCGGAACGAACTGCCTTTCAACTTGAATTGTCCAATTTCTTACACCTATGAATTTCCAATCGAGCCTGAAACTTGGGCATCATTATAATATGGTGGGAGGAGTCATTTAGTGAGTTTTTAGTGAAATCCAATCGCTAGAACTATGCCATTCACCAACCAGTCCAATTCGGAACGAACTGCCTTTGAACTTGAATTGTCCAATTTGTTACACCTACGGATTTCCGATCGAGCCCAAAACTTGGGCATCATCATAATATGGTGGGAGGAGTCATTTGGGGAGTTTTGTATGAAATCCAATCGCTAGAACTACGGAATACACCAACCACTCTTATAAGGAACGAACTGCCTTTGAACCTAAATTGTCCAATTTCTTACCCCTATTGATTTCCGATCGAGCCCAAAACTTGGGCATCATCATAATATGGTGGGAGGAGTCATTTGGTGAGTTTTGAGTGAAATCCAATCGCTAGAACTATGCAATACACCAACCACTCCAATCGGAACGAACTTCCTTTGAACTTAAATTGTCCAATTTCTTACACCTATGGATTTCCAATCGATCCCAAAATTGGGCATCATCATAATATGGTGGGAGGAGTCATTTCGTGAGTTTTGAGTGAAATCCAATCACTACAACTATGCAATACACGAACCACTCCAATTCGGAACGAACTGCCTTTGAACTTGAATTGTCCAATTCCTTACACCTATGGATTTCCGATCGAGCCCAAAACTTGGGTATCATCATAATATGGTGGGAGGAGTCGTTTGGTGAGTTTTGAGTGAAATCCAATCGCTAGAAAAATGCAATACACGAACCACTCCAATTTGGAACGAACTGCCTTTGAACTTGAGTTGTCCAATTTCTTACACCTATGGATTTCCGATCGAGCCCAAAACTTGGGCATCATCATAAAGGATCATTTTACCCAATTGTAGTCATCATCCATCTCAACTCAGCAGATTCAGTACTTCCAGCTTTTCAGCTTTTCTCCTACAAGATATTGAGATGTGACAATTTGGATAGAAACGTTTCTAGAAACGTGGAACCTCCAAGTGTAATAATCCATACACACAAATCAGGCAATGTCAAAGAAACCTGATGCAAAGCCTATGCATGGTTATTGTGGCTACTAAAAGGTGATGCCTTTGAGTAATGGGTCATCTTCTTCACAGTTCTACGAGTCTGTAGAACTTCAGATCAATGATCGAAATTTGCATAAGGATGCATCTGATGGAGGAGGTTCAAGCAGCTTTACTGGGAGCTACAAGGCTGGGGAGTTCGTGGACAAGAGTACTAGTGGCTTGGGCTACAAGCAAGAGGCAAACCACACTCATAAAACTTGAGGGTGATGGCATGGTGCGAAGTCCACAAGAATTCAAACCTAATACTTTTCATTCAATCATTTAACTTCGCTCATCTTAACCTTATCCACAACCAAACCCTCATCTCCGAATTTATGTCCACGAGACAAATTCCCCGTTTCACCGTACTTCTCTACCCAGATCACCTCCTCCAATTTTTGACATTAAATGTCTCTAGTTATAATTCCTCCCAAACCGTTTCGTTCCAAAGGGTATCCTCAGTTTTCATAAGAAAACCTCAACAAATTTTTCAACCCAGTTCCAGTAACTTTAAAACCTAGAAGTCAGATCTCATCAAGAAACCAAGGAAACCATTTGAAAGACGTACTTCAAACGTCTAATGAGGTCATCCATGTACAGGATATCTCATTCTGTGATGGGACTCACAACACTACCCACAAACTAAGGATGCACACGAGGTGCGGAGTCTGCAGGAATTTGAACCTAAAGCTCTAATACCAATTGACAGGACCCACCCCGAATTCCTCGAAACTCGAGACGAATCCTGTGGAAATTTCCGACATCACACCGATGTCGGGCCCACTAACTAAAAACCGAGCCTCTTTTCCAAATTAAGGGAAAAGGACACGAGACTTTCTACCGAAATTTCGGCAGAGTCTCCCCTATAAATTGAACATTCCCCAAAAAGTTCAACCTGCATAAAACGCATTTAACAATACCAACCGGCAACATGCACAAGTTAACAACATGCAATCACATAATAGGCCTCCGGCCTTCAGATAATTCAAAACCAAACCATTCATGATCTCAAACAATTATACGATTACACCCAAAAATCATTAAACCGGATTCAAATCCATTAACCACATCAAAAATCCAATCACACATTCTGAATCGATCAAACCTTTAAAACACAATAATATTCCGCGACTGCACCTAGGTGAGACCCCAGGCTGCTTACGTACCCTTGGACAAGGGATCAAGCCACACGTAGTTCTTATCATCAATAGTCAGAACTCCGATAATATACAATTATTTGAAATACAACCAACAATACATTTCAGATTAACACAACTCCAATTTCCGACAAAAATACAAAGAATACATTCTCAATCTCTTTCTTTATATCAATTCAAACCCCACAACCATACCCTATCCAAGGCGTATGTACAATGAACACATTATCAAATTATTCCATTTAAAACAGTTCAATCCCGCAACCATACCCTATCCAAGGCGTATGGTGCCAAACAACACTGCCCAAATCCAGGGCTTATACGTTCATACATGTACAAGCTCACAAATCTCAAACCAGAATCAAAACCACATATACATATATGTAATATAATAACCCCCACCTCTCACCATCATCTTGTACCAGGGGAAACAATCCAACTGGGAATTGTTGACTAGCTCACACTTATCCGGCCCTCAAACGTCCATGTGGCTAGGGACGAGCCGTCCAACTGGGGGACTAAACTCAACCAGCCCGTACAGACGAAGAATCAAGACCCGTACGTCTGAAACAGTCCTACGCGCGCAGACTACCCAATTAAGGGTCTACAGCGACACCCCGTTAAGGTATGCCCCGGGTTTCCGTCATATCCAGACCATATCCACAATTTCCATATATCAATATCCAAGGGGAGGTACATATGATGATGCACATCATGTACTGGGGGAAACAATCCAACAGGGGATTGTTGGCTAGCTCACACTTATCCAGCCCTCAAACGTCCATGTGGCTAGGGATGAGTCGTCCAACTGGGGGACTGACACTCTAACCCAGCACGTACGGACGAAGAATCAAGACCCGTACGCCTGGAAACCGTCCTACGCGCGCAGACTACCCAATTAAGGGTCTACAGCGACACCCCATTAAGGTATGCCCCGGGTTCCGTCATATCCGTACCATATCACAATTTTTCCGGCATCCAACAATTCCAGGATCCGTGACCAATAAAGCCCACACGCCCTAAACCCGGCACGTGTGTGAATAGTATATCCAAACCATATCCATTTTCATATATCCCAGTGTCCATAACCACTGTTTCCAAGTATCATTATCCAAGGGGGGAGGTACGTATGATGGTGGAGTTCGTAATCCTTATATAAATATTATAAAGTAATATTCCCTTCCTTAATTCAATTTCCCCAAGGCATCATATTAAGAAGACATCCGAAGGGACTGGACAAACTCCGACGGGCCTGGGCAAAATAAATCATCCGAAAGGCTTGGACAAACTCCGACGGGCCTGGGCAAAATAAATCAATCTCCGAAGGGCCTGGACAAACTCCGACGGGCCTGGGCAAAATAAATCTCAAACATAAAACCCATAACCGGGGAGGTACCTAAGGTAGTACTAATAACACTCAAATTAACATTCTAATACCCCACACAAAATCAACAAGGATAGTACTTTCTTTCTCCAATATTATATATATAAACTCAAGACACTCGAATATATCAAACCCACATATATTGCAACTACTTTACCAAAAATAAGAATTCAACGATTAAATATAAACCGAATTCAAATAAACTATTAAATTCAAAAGCATAAGATTTCCATCACAAACCATAAAAATAAACTCATAGACCCACATAATCAACATAAATTTAATGACGGTCAAGACTCTTCCAAAGGGGTCGTTCTAGTACTCCTTGAAGGGTGAAACTACCTCGGAAGACTCACGGTCAACCAAGGATCAAATTGCCCAAACTTGGTCAACCGGGCCAGCGGGGCCCACAACCTCTGTTTTACGAGCCGAAAGTTCCTATGGGTTCCACAATGTCTAGGATGCACGTCCTGCAAGTTTGGTTCAGATCGGACGGTCAGATCGCTCGCGATCGCACGATTAGACGGTTATCGTAAAATACAAACTTAAACTATTTAAATCGGAACATCCGGGGCTCCGATTCATGATCCGCGAAATCCTACACACTCCTAGGAATACCTAGATCAATACATATTAAATTGGAAGCAATCCACGGTTCTAACATATCGAACCCGGAAATCACACAATATGTAAAATCCGTTCGGGGTTCAAACGTTATCCGAATTGAGATCCGTAAAATCCTACGCGCTCGTGACAACCAGGGGATCGCATTGGGACAAAATGCCCCTCTAATACAGTGCCTACACGCCGCCCCACGCGCTGCCAGCGCGTGGGTGTCCAAGCGATATCGCATCGCCGGAAAATCTCAAAATCTCGGGCAAAGATTCCTACCCTAGGTAATACACCTAATTTGGAGTCACTTTTGTTCTTGGGTATACCCCAAAAACCAACCAGAAGTGGCCGGAATCGCTATCCCTGAAACCGGCCGAACCCTAATTCGAAAATCAGACAATTTAGGCTCAAAATTAAGGAAATCCTACCCAACCATCAGCTAGAGATCGGGGAATAGATAAATTTCCATACCTGGATCGCCAAAAATGGCGGCCGGACGACGGAGAACGGAGCTGGCGAAATTTCTGTCAAAACCGGCGTATTTCTCTTCGTTTTCCGGCGAAATCACAGCGGTTTGCGGCGAGGCCTGGCTGGGGTCGAAAGAGACGCGGCCCGGTCATTTTGGTGGCCGGATGTGGTGGTGGCGACCCAAAATCTGCTCGGATGAACAGTACCAGGGGGAGGGGGTCGCGCGCAGAGGGAAGAGAAGAAGAAAAAAGAAAAAGAAAAAATAATAAAACTCCGGTTACTGTAGCACAGTACAATTTAAAATAAAATTCCATATACGTCCCTTTCGTTTTCAGACTTTTCCTCCTTCGTCACAAGTTGGAATTGGGCATGCCACATGTCTACGAACTCGTATCGACGAGCTCTACGCAACGGTAACACTCATTTTCCCAAAATCCATTCCGAATTAAAAAAAAAGTGACCAAAATACCCCTATTCCCAAGGGTAAAATTGTAATTTCCTAATTTAATTAAATAAATAATTAATTGGATATAAAAATTAGGGTCAGGGTGTTACAAATATGCAATACACGAACCACTCCAATTCGGAACGAACTGCCTTTGAACTTGAATTGTACAATTTCTTACACCTATGGATTTCCGATTGAGCCCAAAACTTGGGCATCATCATAATATGGTGGGAGGATTCATTTGGTGAGTTTTGAGCGAAATCCAATTGCTAGAACTATGCAATACACCATCCACTCCAACTCGGAACGAACTGCCTTTGAACTTGAATTGTCCAATTTCTACACCTATGGATTTCCGATCGAGCCCAAAACTTGGGCATCATCATAATATGGTGGGAGGAGTCATTTGGTGAATTTTGAGTGAAATCCAATTGCTAGAACTATGCAATACACCATCCACTCCAACTCGGAACGAACTACCTTTGAACTTGAATTGTCCAATTCCTTACACCTTGGATTTCCGATCGAGCCCAAAACTTGGGCATCATCATAATATGGGGGGAGGAGTCATTTGGTTTGTTTTAAGTGAAATCCAATCGTTAGAACTATGCAATACACCAACCACTCCAATTCGGAACGAACTGCCTTGGAAATTGAATTGTCCAATTTCTTACACCTATGGATTTCCGATTGGGCCCAAAACTTCGGCATCATCATAATATGGTGGGAGGAGTCATTGGTGAGTTTGAGTGAAATCCAATCGCTAGAACTACGGAATACACCAACCACTCCTATAAGGAACGAACTGCCTTTGAACCTGAATTGTCCAATTTCTTACCCCAATTGATTTCCGATCGAGCCCAAAACTTGGGCATCATCATAATATGGTGGGAGGAGTCATTTAGTGAGTTTTGAGAGAATTCCAATCGCTAGAACTATGCCATTCACCAACCACTCCAATTCGGAACGAACTGCCTTTGAACTTGAATTGTCCAATTTCTAACACCTACGGATTTCCGATCGAGCCCAAAACTTGGGCATCATCATAATATGGTGGGAGGAGTCATTTGGGGAGTTTTGTTTGAAATCCAATCGCTAGAACTACGGAATACACCAACCACTCTTATAAGGAACGAACAGTCTTTGAACCTAAATTGTCCAATTTCTTACCCTATTGATTTCCGATGGAGCCCAAAACTTGGGCATCATCATAATATGGTGGGAGGAGTCATTTGGTGAGTTTTGAGTGAAATCCAATCTCTAGAACTACGGAATACACCAATCACTCCTATAAGGAACGAACTGCCATTGAACCTGAATGTGCAATTTCTTGCCCTTATTGATTCGGATAGTGCCCAAAACTTGGGCATCACCATAATATGGTGGGAGGAGTCATTTGGTGAGTTTTGAGTGAAATCCAATCGCTAGAACTACGGAATACACCAACCACTCCTATAAGGAACGAACTGCCTTTGAACCTGAATTGTCCAATTTCTTACCCCTACTGATTTCCGATCGAGCCCAAAACATGGGCATCGTTATAATATGGTGGGAGGAGTCGTTTGGTGAGTTTTCGAGTGAAATCCAATCGCTAGAACTATGCAATACACCAACCACTCCAATTCGGAATGAACTGCCTTTCAACTTGAATTGTCTAGTTTCTTACACCTACGGATTTCCGATCGAGCCCAAAACTTGGGTATCATCATAATATGGTGGGAGGAGTCATTTGGTGAGTTTTGAGTGAAATCCAATTGCTAGAACTATGCAATACACCATCCACTCCAACTCGGAATGAACTGCCTTTCAACTGAATGTCCAATTTCTTACACCTATGGATTTCCGATCGAGCCCAAAACTTGGGCATCATCATAATATGGTGGGGGGAGTCATTTGGTGAGTTTTAAGTGAAATCCACTCGCTAGAACTACGGAATACACGAACCACTCCTATAAGGAACGAACAGTCTTTGAACCTGAATTGTCCAATTCTTACCCCTATTGACTTCCGATCGAGCCCAAAACTTGGGCATCATCGTAATATGGTGGGACGAGTCATTTGGTCTGTTTTGAGTGAAATCCAATCGCTAGAACTATGCAGTACACCAACCACCCCAATTCGGAACGAACTGCCTTGAACTAGAATTGTCCAATTTCTTACACCTATGGATTTCCGATCGGGACCAAAACTTGGGCATCATCATAATATGGTGGGAGGAGTCATTTGGTGAGTTTTGAGTGAAATTCAATCGATAGAACTACGGAATACACCAACCACTCCAATTCGGAACGAACTGCCTTGAACTTGAATTGTCCAATTTCTTACTCCAATTGATTTCGGAGCGAGCCCAAAACTTGGGCTACATCATATATGGTGGGAGGAGTCATTCGGTGAGTTTTGAGTGAAATCCAATTGCTAAAACTATGCAATACACCAACCACTCCATTTAAGGCACAAACTGAAAACGAACTTGGATTGTCCAATTTCTTACACCTATTGATTTCCGATCGAGCCCAAAACTTGGGCAACATCATAATGTGGTGGGTGGAGTCATTCGGTGAGTTTTGACTGAAATCCAATCGCTACAACTATGCAATACAACAGCCACTTTATTTTAGGGTCAAACTGCGTACGAATTTGAATTGTCCAATTTCTATGGCCTATGGATTTCGGATCGAGCTCAAAACTTGGGTAACATCATAATAAGGTGCGAGTTGTTTTTCGGTGAGTTTTGAGTGAAATTGAATCACTACAACTATGCAATACATTAACCACTCCATTTAAGGCACAAACTGCATACGAACTTGAATTGTCCAATTTCTATGGAATATGGATATCGGATCGAGCCAAAACTTGGCCAACATCATAATAAGGTGGGAGGAGTCATTCAGTGAGTTTGAGAGAAATCCAATTTCTAAAACTATGCAATACACCAACCACTCCATTTAAGGCACCAACTGCGTACGAACTTGAATTGTCCAATTTCTATGGCATATGGATTTTGAATCGAGCCCCAAACTTGGGAAACATCATAATATGGTAGGAGGAGTCATTCGGGGGTTTTTAGTGAAATCCAATCTCTAAAACTATGCAATACACCAACCACACCATTTAAGGTACAAATTGCGTACGAACTTGAATTGTCCAATTTCTATGGCCTATGGATTTCCGATCGAGCCCAAACTTGGGCAACATCATAATATAGTGGGAGGAGTCATTCAGTGAGTTTTGACTAAAATATAATCGCTAAACTATGCATACACCAGCCACTCCATTGAAGGCACAAACTGCGTACGAACATGAATTGTCCAATTTCTATGGCCTATGGATTTCGGATCGAGCCCAAAACTTGGGCAACATCATAATAAGGTGCGAGTTGCGTTTTGGTGAGTTTTGAGTGAAATCTAATCGCTACAACTGTGCAATACATTAACCACTCCATTTAAGTCACAGACTGCGTACGAACTTGAATTGTCCAATTTCTATGGCCTACGGATTTCGGATCGAGCCCGAAACATGGGCAACATCATAATATGGTGGAAGGAGTGATTCTGTGAGTTTTGACTGAAATCAAATGGCTAGAACTATGCAAAACACCAGGCACTCCATTTAAGGCACAAACTGAATACAAACTTGAATTGTCCAATTTTCTTACACCTATGATTTCGGAGAGAGCCCAAAACTTGGGCTACATCATAATATGATGGGAGGAGCCGTTCGGTGAGTTTTGAGTGAAATCCAATCACGAAAACAATGCAATACACCAACCACCCTATCAAAGGCACAACAACGTACGAACTTGAATTATCCAATTTCTATGGCCTATGGATTTCGGATCGAGCCCTTTACTTGGGCAACATTCGAATATGGTGGAGGAGTCATTCGGTGAGTTTTGAGAGAAATCCAATCGCTACAACTAGCAATACTCCAACCACTCCATTTAAGGCACAAACTGAGTACGAACTTGAATTGTCCAGTTTCTTACACCTATTGATTTAGGATTGAGCCCAAAACTTGGGCAACCCCATAACATGGAGGGAGGAGTGATTCGGTGAGTTTTGAGTCGAAACCAATCGCTAAACTATGCATAAACCAGCCACTCCAATTATGGCACAAACTGCGTACAAACTTGAATTGTACAATTAGCCTATGGATTTCGATTCGGACCCAAAACTTGGGCAAAAACATAATGTGGTGGGAGGAATCATTCGGTGAGTTTTGACTGAAATCCAACCGCTAAAACAGTGCAATACACCAACCAACCTATCTGAGGCACAAACTGCGTACGATCTTGAATTGTCCAATTTCTATGGCCTATGGATTTCGGATCGAGCCCAAAACTTGGGACACAACATTATGGTGGGAGGAGTCATTCGGTGAGTTTTGAGGAAATCCAGTCACGAAAACTATGCAATACACCATGCACTCCATTTAAGGCACAAACTTCGTACGAACTTCAATTGTCCAATTTCTTACACCAACTAATTTCGGATCGAGCCCAAAACTTGGGCAACATCATAATATGGTGGGAGGAGTCAGTCGGACAGTTTTGAGTGAAATCCAATTCATAAACTATGCAATACAATAACCACTCCATTTAAGGCACAAACTGCGTACGAACTTGAATTGTCCAGTTTCTATAGCCTATGGATTTCGGATCATGCCCAAAACTTGGGCAACATCATAATACGGTGGGAGGAGTCATTCGGAGAGTTTTGAGAGAAATGCAATCGCTTAAAACTATGCAATACACCAACGACTCCATTTAAGGCACAAATTCGTACGAACTTGAATTGTCCAAATTCTTACACCTATTGATTTCGGATCAAGCCCAAAATTGGGCAACATCATAATATGGAGGGAGGAGTCTTTGAAGAGTTTTGAGTGAAATCAATCGCCAAAACTATGCAATACACCAACGAGTCCATGTAAGGCACAAACATCGTACGAACTCGAATTGTCCAATTTCTTACACCTATTGATTTCGTATCGAGCCCAAAACTTAGGCAACATCATAATATGGTGGGAGGAGTCATTCGGTGAGTTTTGAGTGAAATCCAATTGCTAAAACTATGTAATACACCAACCAGTACATTTAAGGCACAAACTGCGTAAGAACTTGAATTGTGCAATTTCTTACACCTATTGATTTCGTATTGAGCCCAAAACTTAGGCAACATCATAATATGGTGGGACGAGTCATTCGGTGAGTTTTGAGTGAAATCCAATTGCTAAAACTATGCAATACACCAACCTCCATTTAAGGACAAACTGCGTACGAACTTGAATTGTCCAATTTCTTACACCTATTGATTTCGTATCGAGCCCAAAACTTAGGCAACATCATAATTGGTGGGAGGAGATTCGGTGAGTTTTAGTGAAATCCAATGCTAAAACTATGCAATACACCAACACTCCACTTAAGGCACAAACTGCGTACGACATGAATTGTCCAATTTCTTACACCTGTTGATTTCGTATCGAGCCCAAAACTTGGACACATCATAACAAGGTGGAAGGAGTCATTCAGTGAGTTTTGAGTGAAATCCAACCGCTAAAACTATGCAATACACCAAGCACTCGATTTATGGCACACTTCGTACGAACTTGAATTGTCCAATTAGCCTACGGATTTCGAATTGGGTCCAAAACTTGGGCAACATCATAATATGGTGGGAGGAATCATTCGGTGGGTTTTGAGTGAAATCCAATTGCTAAAACTATGCAACACACCTACCACTCCATTTAAGGTACAAATTCATACGAACTTGAATTGTCCAATTTTTATGGCCTATGGATTTCGGATCAGGCCCAAAACATGGGCAACATCATAATATGGTGGGAGGAGTCATTCGGTGAGTTTTGAGTGAAATCCAAACGCTAAAACTATGCAATACACCAACCAATTCATTTAAGGCACAAACTGAGTACGAACTTGAAATGTCCAATTTCTTACACCTATTGACTTCGGATCAACCCAAAACTTGGGCAACATCGAATATGGTGGAAGGAGTCATTCGGATAGTTCTGAGTGAAAAATCTAATCGCTGAAACTATGCAACACAGCAACCACTCCATTTAAGGAAGAAATTGCGTACGAACTTGAATTGTCCAATTTCTATGGCCTATGGATTTCGGATCGAGCCCAAAACTTGGGCAACATCATAATATGGTGGGAGAAGTCATTCGGTGTGTTTTGAGAGAAATGCAATTGCTAAACTATGCAATTCACCAACCACATCATTTAAGGCACAAACTGCGTACGAACTTGAATTGTCCAATATCTATGGCCTATAGATTTCGGATCGGGCCCAAACCTTGGGTAATATCATAATATGCTAGGAGGAGTCATTCAGTGAGTTTTGAGAGAAATCCAATCGCTAAATCTACGCAATACACCAACCACTCCATTTAAGGCAGAAATTGGGTACGAACTTCAATTGTCCAATTTCTATGGCCTATGGATTTCGGATCGAGCCCAAAACTTGGGCAACATCATAATATGGTGGGCGGAGTCATTCCGTGCATTTTGAGAGAAATGCAATTGCTAAACTATAATTCACCAACCACTTCATTTAAGGCAAAAACTGCGTACGAACTTGAATTGTCCAATATCTACGGCCTATCGATTTCAGATCGGGCCCAAAACTTGGGTAACATCATAATATGGTGGGAGGAGTCATTCATTGAGTTTTGAGTGAAATCCAATCGCTAAATCTACGCAATACACCAACCACCCATTTAAGGCACAAACTGGGTACGAACTTCAATTGTCAAATTTCTATGGCCTATGGATTTCGGATCGGGCCTAAACCATGGGCAACATCATAATATGGTCGGAGTAGTCATTCGGAGAGTTTTGAGAGAAATGCAATTTCTAAAACTACGCAATACACCAACCACTCCATTTAAGGCTCAAAATTCGTACGAATTTGAATTGTCCAATTTCTTACACCTATTGATTTCGGATCGAGCCCAAAACTTGGGCAACATCATAATATGGTGCGAGGACTCATTCGGGGAGTTTTGAGTAAAATCGAATAGCAAAACTTATGCAATACACCAACCGCTCCATTTAAGGCACAAACTGCGTACGAACTTGAATTGTCCAATTTCTATGGCCTATGGATTTCGGATCAGGCCCAAAACTTGGGTAACATCATAATATAGTGGGAGGAGTCATTTCGAAGTTTTGAGAGAAATGCAAAAGCTAAAACTATGCAAAACACCAACCACTCCATTTCAGGCACAAACTGCGTATGAACTTGAATTGTCTGATTTATGTGGCCTATTGATTTCGGATTGAGTGCAAAACTTGGGCAACATCATAGTGGTGGGTGCAATGATTCAAGGAGTTTTGAGTGAAATCCAATTCTAAAACTATGAAATTCACCAACCACGCCATTTAAGGCACAAACTGCGTACGAACTTGATTTGTCCAATTTCTGTGGCCTATGGATTTTGGATCGGACCGAAACCTTGGGCAACATCATAATATGGTGGGAGGAGTCATTCTGTGAGTTTTGAGTGAAATCCAATCGCTAAAACTATGCAATACACCAACCACTCCATTTAAGGCACAAACTGTGTACGATCTTGATTTGGCCAATTTCTATGGCCTATGGATTTCGGATCGTGCCAAAAACTTGGGCAACATCATAATATGGTGGGAGGAGTCATTCGGTGAGTTTTGAGTGGGCACAAACTACGTACGAACTTGAATTGTCCAATTTCTATGTCCTATGGATTTCGAATCGAGCCCAAAACTTGGGCAACATCATAATATGGTGAGAGAAGTCATTCGGTGAGTTTTGAGTGAAATCCAATTGCTAAAAGTATACAATACACCAACCACTCCATTTAAGGCACAAATTTCGTACGAACTTGAATTGTCCCATTTCTTACACCTATTGATTTCGGATTGAGCCCAAAACTTGGGCAACATCATAATTTGGTGGGAGGTGTGATTCGGTGAGTTTTGAGTGAAATCCAATCGCTAAAATTATGCAAAACACCAACCACTCCATTTAAGGCACGAACTGCGTACGAACTTGAATTGTCCAATTTCTAGCAAGCCAAACTAAATATCACAATATCAAGCTTTTCAAGTAAGACTGTCATCATAAAAATGACAATGTTTAAACTTGGCAGTTCATGTTGCTGGAATCCCAGAGATGAAGCCATGCTATCACCATATCTTGCCAAATTGTCACCATCGCAACAAAGGGATATCCTAAGTTCATCACGCCATGTAATGACCTAAACAAATACTCAGAAGGCCACACTGCAAGAGTTTTTGCAACTCATTCCAATCAAATCTTTTTCTGATGATTATGGTGCACTTGGCGGCTAAGGAAGGAATTCATTAAAATCACCATTAGCAATTCCAAAACCCCAATAACCAAGATTCAAGCCAAGCAAAACATGGAAGATAATGATGCGTTGTACTAGATGCTCTTGGAAAATAACACAAGGTCTATATTCATGCTACCAAAAGAGTGAACCCTCATGCCAGACCAAGTTATATCTTGATTCAACTCAACCATCAGATTATCCACATCCTCATAGCAAATCCAAGCTAATCAAGCCAAGTCACTTCTTCCAGCACCTATTCCACGTTAAGTAAAGCACTGCCAACATCTACTCCACAAGCAAAGAATTTCTAGCACCTATTCCATGCCAAACAAAACAGTTTCCAGCATCTGCCATATTTCAAACATCCTTCCAGCATACGTCCTATTTCAAACATCCTCCCAGCATACGCCCTATTTCAAACATCCTTCCCACATGCCCTATTTCAAACATCCTCCCAGCATACGCCCTATTTCAAACATTCTTCCAGTATCTAGCCATCATGTCGCACGCTATCACCTTCATTGAGGTTTTGTCCGCTAAATTCAAGTGTTCTGAGGTTGGTGCTGTAAACTCAAACACAATGGTGAATCAAAGCACATTATATCTGCAACTCCAAGATTGGATCCCCACCATCCACTAGCACGTCTGACTATTGTCAAAAGACATCCACTATATCCCAAAAGCATACATGCCAACATCAAGCATACATGCCAATACCAAGCATCCAAACATACAAGCCAAAGCCAAGCGTACAAGTCAATACCAAGCATACAAGCATACAAGCCAAAATCAAGCGTGCACACCAATGCCAAGCATTCAAGCCAAATACCAAGCATACATGCCAACACCAAATATACACGTCAAAACTGAGCTTGCAAGCCAATATCAAGCATACAAAACTAATATCAGACACACAAGTCAATGCAACTCTTGCAAACCACGATCATGCAAAATCAAGCCTTTCTAGTCACTCAAGCAAATAAATCATGCAAGCTAAGTTATTTTGAGCTAAGCATTTTCTTCTATGTCATGCCACAAAATAGGTCAACTCTTGGTAATTCTAGTGAGTGACCTCCAAAATTACAGTGTCTATGAAAGTTATTCAAGGCAACACCCTCGGTGTTTAAGAACGATTGGATTTTAAGCGGGACCATCATGACCCCTCCAACCTCCCCGGAAAAAAATTTGGCTATAATTTCAGAGACACTTAACTAGTCATCCTTGCCGTTCCTAAACCCATGCCATGCCATGCCACTGCCATTTATTTTAGGCTGGAAATTGATTGTTTGGACCATTTCAATACACATTCATGGCCCAATAATCAAGGGGCTAATGTTGAAGCCCAAAAAATCCAAGGCTAGGCCCAAATATATTTATAGCCCAGTACGACACCTAACTTTGGAAGAAACCCAACTTGGGTACGCAAGAGTTTGTCATATACGCTTGCACACGTGCCATGCCAAGCAAATAAGCAACACTCCACGCTACAAGCTTAAGTGGGCCCAACCACGCGAATGCCTGGGGCTTGCTGAGCGGGTTGTCGTATGGATGGTTACAAGTTTTCATGAGGCCCATTGATGAGCCGAGAAATGGAAGTATTGGGTTGCTTGGGAGCCCCAAAACTCAAGCCCATTTCTTGAGCCCAAATATGCGGGTAAGCATAAAGGAGAGAAAATAGCCCAATACTTTAGGAAAAATAGCCCAATACTCTAGGAAATTAGCCCATTCCCTTAATGGGCTAACCCATCACTTTAGGAAAGCCCAAGCAACCAAGGAAAATATCTATAGTCCAGCACTTAGCTAGAAACAAGAACCACGATGAAAGGCAAAATATCCATGTATCAGGCTGCTGGGAATCTCCAGCACATGGCCAAAGACAAATCCCAACACAAGCCATCCAAAAATCAAAGGATACTTGAGCAAAACACCCTTTAGACCATCGCCATTACCCACTCATTTCTCCTACTAGCTCTTGCCATAAAATAAGGGAGGAAAGAAGGAGATATGGTAGTCAAAAATAGGAGTTCAACACTGAAGCAGCTGCGAGAAGGCCTTAGAGCTCCCAAAAATCTTGTCTTTGTGTGTTTGGACAAAGGGAGATTTCACAAAATGGGGTGAATCGAAAGGAGATAAGAGAAATGAAAGAGAAGACTTGGCAAAATTGGAGAAAACCTATTAGGGTTTCTTGGAAAGGAGGAGCTTCCAACAGCTATAAAAAGGGTCATCTCCTACCCATCAGAACCAACCACAACAAGAGAGCAAGCATTATCTCTCATCCTTGAACACACATCCAGAGAGCAAGCTTCATCTCTCATCCCTAAAACCTCTGAAATTTCGAGTCTCATTCCTCCATCTCTTCCCATTTTCTCTTCTGGTAATATCATTCCAGAGCTTGATAGAGTTTTCGTCAAGCTGCCGGAAACTACTCAACACACCCATTATACCCCCCTTCTCTCTCTCTCTCTCTCTCTCTCTTCAACAAACCTTTTAGAAATCCTTCCCCCTTTCCTTAGAACCCCTGTTTCTCATAGGAACTCACAACTCTCTCTCTTTAATGCTAAACTCATGATTGCTTTGCTCTCATGCCACAAGCTTCTCATGCCAAGCTAAGAATTTAGCTGTAAACCATTGTTGGTTTCATTGGTGAAGGAGACCAAGGTGTTTCCTAAGGCTCAGCTACCCTTTCAAAGCACTCTTGGGGTCTGATCCTTGAACTCACACTCAAGGGGTAATTTCATACATTTGGCTATTTACAGCATCCCAGGCCCATCAGTAGCTGCCGGAACGAAAAAGCCCCTACAAGACCCAATTTACATCCTCATGGTCCGAGTTACTAATTCCTTGTAATGTGGATCTATATCCTTATAAATGGGGGTTAACAACATTATGGGTTAGGTGAACCCTAATGTTGTAATCTTAGTTCAAAAACTTGTAAATCGCTACCCAAATCTTGTAACTTATAAGTTTTGGGATCCTCTTGCAATGTTATGGTACTTTCATATCCAAACTATTGTAATACCAGTCCTTAGTTTCGTAAACCATCGTGTTCACTATAATAAGGACTCCATTTTGTATCTTTAAAGTCCATACTTACCAACTCCTTGTAATGTTGATCTATGTAAAGCAACCCTTAAAATCCTGAAAAAATCTGCAAACGTTGTGAAATAATTGAAATAATTGTAACAACATCATGGTCCACCCTAATCCATAACACTATAATACCCTAATTTACAAAGAAAATGACACATAGTACCAAGGTAAGAATGGACTTTGGATGAGTAAAATTATGTCATTATCCTTGTAAACACAACTCAAAGTCTTGCAATCTACGAGAAAACTTGTAAACTTTCTACTTTTATACTTGTTTTTCTTGACTTTTAATCCTAACAATTTAGTATAAAATCCGTGGCCGTATTAGGAAAAGAATATAAATTTATAATACTTCCTGGATGTCTCCAAAAGTACAAACATGTAACATAGAGTTCAGCAATTATATAGTTCTTATTATAGAAATTGATTTCAATCAATTACATAGACAAAACTCGAGATGAAAAAATTTGATGGATAAAGACTTTCAAGCTCTCAAATGAATGTTGATGCGCATTCACCAATTCTATGAAACAAAAGAAACAAAAAATTAAAACTATCAACCTCAATTGATTTTTAAAAACTAGGCATAAAATACGGAGGAATTAACCACAACTAGCTATCATAATTCATATAAATAAAATCAGCAACTCATAATGAACTTGAGTAAAGCTACAATGAAGTGACATATTGAAATTAGAAGGAAAAAAAAGTCAAACGATTCTCATAAAAAAAAGAGTCTATTCGAAAGAAGAAAAAAAA